>QLSS01000481.1:0-51707 GCA_024372645.1 Trichomalopsis sarcophagae
TAAAAAATACGGCTTGGAGCGAACAAAATATTTCATTTGATTATGTTTTCATGGGAAGATATGCAAAACTACTCAAAAGGAGTCACTTTAGTAACTAAATTGTAACATAACCAGCTAAAAACGTGAAAAAATGGCAAAAAAAATCAGTTTTTGGCTCAAATCGAGTTGTGCCACCATTTTTAAGGAAAAAACGTTAGTGCCATCGTAAAGAACGGGAAAAAGTACACAAAAAAAGTCTACTTAAAAAGTTGCACCTCAAAAACAAGGGGGTCAAAATATCGATTGAAAACTTTAATAATTTTTTTAGATCCGATATTTGAGGTTATGTAATCCCAAAAAAATTGCAGTTATTCATGACGTAAAAATACACCATTGTGAATTTTTAAAAAAATTTTTATCCTATAGGGACTTCAGAAAAAAATAAAATCAAAAAAACACGTTTATCGACGTTACTGCGCATGCGCACTAGGCAGAGAGCTAAAAATTTGGCTATGGGAGTTTTTTTTTATCCCCCATCGAATGGTATATAACATATATACATTTTCCAAGGGGGCCATTTCACCATAGTAACCCGGCTATAGCCTTTATGTACATCTTCTTTCATTACTTGATACATATCTACATCCTCAACTTCATATATTAAACTATCAGTGTCCGTATACAGGAGTTTGCATTTTTCTCCAACTCGCTTCTTCAAATATGAATAATGAAAATCATATACTAATGTTTTTGACAAATCTAGAATTGAGAGACCAACGTATATTGGTTTTTTGATTGTAATACTTGTCCTCTTCAGCTATATGGCAACCAAATTTTCATCGAAGATTACACAACTGTGAAAATTTGGCAGAGCTATGCGTGTTTCTGCTCCGTAACTGCCTGTAAATTTATTTACTAATCGCACATCTACACGTTTCCGCTCTCGTTCAATACACTTTCCATAGACTGCATTAATTAACAATTTGTAGAAGAGTTTTTCAAACTCATTCTTTGCCTGCTTTCGCTTTTCTGTGTTAAATTCAACATATGGTTTGAGCCACGCCCTCTGCTCAAAACTCAAAATCCTATGCACCTTTTTTAATCGAAGTCCATTATCTAAGACCTGCTTAAGTGCTCGATAATGAATGACATACCTTTTCTTGTCATTCAAAGTCGTGAGAAGTTTCTTCTGCTTTGAACCAAGTGGTGCAAGATGTTCTGCACAAAAAGGTAGATCCCTATGATCATCATGTATTTCTTCAGGATACTCCAAGTCAACTTCAGCAAAATAGCCTATATCAGAATCTGGCGGTGTATTGAAAAAACTTGGATTTGTCTCATAATCGATCCATTCAAATTTTCCAACTGGTAAAGCCTGTACCATTGCCCATCCATAAAGATTGTAGATATCAAAATACAAGAGAGTCTTTGTTTTCTGATCTTTATCGTATGAAGAACCCATATATGGATTGTTTGCCTTGGCATATCGACTACAACACTGACTTATTCCACCTTGAATGCCCGATTCGATAAAAATTAGCATGTCAATATCTGTAAGAAGCTCCAATTCTACCTTTGTCATTTTTAAAGCTGCTGAAAAAGTTAGTCCAGGAGTCGTATAAAAGTGAGCAGTACATAAATCATAGGCTTTAAGTGATGTTTCTCGAAATCTCTCGAAAACACCGGCCAATAGTAAAACGTCGGTTTTCAGATAAAGATCTGAATATTCTCCCAACGTTCTAATATTGAACTTATTCCAAACTTGGACAGCATGTTTATAGTCTTCTTCAGCAATATGAGAATCTGTTAGCTTATTATAAAAATCATTCTTTTCTGGCAATTTTGTAGTCGTTAACTTATCTAATCCATTTACAAAATCATATGTAAATACACCTTTTCGTCGAAGAAGATTTTTTTTTTCATCTGTAAGTCCATCTGATCGAAATTCCTTTACTGCTATTGGCACATTTTTCAGATATGATGCAAGCTTTTCCAGTGATGAAGGTAGAAAACGCCAAGAATCTATGAATCTAAAACTAATGTTGCAGCCATCCACGTATTTTGTAAAAGAAATATATTTCTCCTTATTGTGAGGTATTAAATTTACTCGTCCTTTCATCAATCTTCTCTTTTAAATTAAATGAGTGTCGTAATTGAGGTTATGGAAAACCACAGGAATGAATCTTGAATCCTTATAATTCAAGTTACAAGAATTGTGAGCTGCACCTCTGAAACTGAAGAAGAAGAAAATCTATCTTAGAATTGCAAAATTTCGTTTACTTTATTTCTAATATAATTGAGAAGGAAATCTTACCGCCCTGTGAGATGACAATGGTCTCGTACAGCAAGTTCTTCACTAGTGAATGGTTTCCGACATATATGACAGGTTGATGATCTCCGAAAAGATATTTCCTCTAAATCTGTAAGTCTCATTGGTTTTAGATTCTTGTAGAGTACGTCAATTTTTTTCACCAATTGACTTTAATTCTTGAACAAACCATGCTGCAGCTGCCTCTTCTTCTTCATTTTTTCTTCTGTATGATCTATAGCCAGATAAGCTATCATCAAAACTGCATTTTATGAAGTATCCTTTGCTGTATGCTTCGTGCAGTTGGAAAGCATTCTCATTCTCAGTAGGTTTCAATAAACATTCAAAATCCGCATAAATAACAAAAGGAACCTTTTCACTCTTACTGTAATATTCGAATTTGAGAATATTATTCTTACAATCAGGCAAATTTATTCGACAATTATTTAAATTTTTACAATCGCTTTCATGAATTTTCTATCTTTTCACGGTATAAAATATTTGTAAACACCTTTCACAATGGTAAGATTTTAAATGAGTTTTAGACACTTGAGAACTCAAAAGTCGAGACATACTTTTTATCCAAACGTAATGATATTTAGGCATGTCACCTTCATCAGCACGATTATTTTCTTCATGCTCATCTATATAAAAATCTTGAATGATAAGAAGGTTTGCATGTTTTTCCTTCTTCTCTGTCGTAAGAAGACAAGGTGTTACTTCGAATTTGTGGCCATACTTTCTAAGCATGTATACATTTACTGAAATATTATTCAGTTTTTCAAATTTCGGAATATTTTTAAGTTTTACTGGGAATTCTATACAAGCAAAATTTAATTCATTTTCATGCAATCGATACTGATTAACTCTACTATCATTTTTGTTACTTGGATATAATGATGAAAGAACAGCATACTTGAAACACTGATCGTCGTTATTATGAACGTTAACACAAGCTTTTTTATT
The DNA here is from genome assembly GCA_024372645.1 of Trichomalopsis sarcophagae. Lineage (NCBI taxonomy): Eukaryota > Metazoa > Arthropoda > Insecta > Hymenoptera > Pteromalidae > Trichomalopsis > Trichomalopsis sarcophagae. Next base: position 3,254 of record QLSS01000481.1, read on the forward strand.
TTCAATAAACTTTGGAAGAGGAATATAAGAACTTCCCTTAATTGGAGAATATTTTTTCATATTTATACATAAACTTATAATACTCTTCAGTGTCCAGTCTGAATCCTTTTCTTGAAATTCTTCTAATTGCGAAAGAATGGGCTCTTTAATATTGTCTGTAAACCATTTCTCTAAATCTGTTGACATGTATACTGTAGCACTCTCACTCGTAAAATATTTAATATCTGTTGTTTCTTCACCATTTTTTCTGCATTGTAAATTCTGAAATAAAATCCGAATTGATTTTCACCGCATTATATTCTTCTAAACATGCTTGTGTCTTATCTTTGAAGACCTTCAGTGCATCATTAAAAAAAACTCAATATGTCCACATGCTTTATGTTAACAACCACACCTGTCCTGATTCGATTTTGGAAGGCTGATTGCACATCACGCCACTCAACTCGAGCTTCTGCTTCTTCAGCATGCAGACTACCTCCTCGATAAAGACGATGTTCAAATTCTACTTGCACACACGAAAGATGCGTCAAACAAGTTTGACATTTCTGTTTTTCTCCTCTCGTGAGATTGGATTTAGAAATTTTTTCGTTTAATTCATTAATAGTAGAATTACACATATCTAACCAATAATGAATATCATTGACGCTTATTTGATCCACATTGTGTACAGTATCGCGAAGCACTTGTACAAGACGTTCGATAAGATCAATCGAAGCCATTTTTACTGTTTTTTCACTAGAGTGTCACTAGTAATCTTGCACAAAGTTGAGACTGAATTTTTTTTTTTTTTTTTTGCTTACTGCCTCAGATGAACTGTGCTCGTCTAAGAGAAATTTCTCTCTTTTAAAGCTGAAATTATCACAAGAAGAGGTGGAAGATCTCGCTGCTGAGGAGAGAGGAGAAAGATTTTCTCGGGAAGGGATGAATTTTCTTCCAATAAGGGGTACGCATTTTTTCATCATCCAATCCTAGAAGATTATGAGACTAAGAGGAGGAAAATTTTCTAGAGAAGGGATGAATTTTCTTCCTTTTTAACCAACCAAAAATCATCTTTTCAGCCCAACAAATGAGGGCTATGCATTTGTTTTGAGTATCCATTCCTGGAAGAGTGAAAGGTGGAGTTTCATATTATAAAATGAGGATGCTGGAACCTCGCGAGATCACTTCTTGCTAAACTGTCTACAAAGCTGAAAAGATGGAAAGAACGCGTGACTACGATTTGTTGTTTAAAAATACTATCCTGCAATGTAAAGAAGAAAATGCTTATATCTGCGACATTCAAGGATTTTAGAGAATTGCAGAAGATACTTTTATTTTCAAAGAAATAAGTTTCCTTAATTTGAGGAAAACTGCCTTACCGACCGCATATCTTTTCAAACCTCCAATGGCTTGGGAAGAACTGACAGAAGAGGAAAAATGCATGTCTCAATGATTGGAAAAGAGTCATCATGGAATAGCGTGGAACTCTGTCGATATTCCATATCATCGTCTTTATAGAATCTTGCAAATCTGTACACAAGGAGTAGAACAAATATTCATAAAGGGAGAACAGAAAGCCCGATGGATGACAAATATTTTGTCAAACATGTAAGTTCATTATTTTGAATCGTTTTGATACTTTTTTTGATACTTTTTTGATACTTATCTTTAATTTTATCTGTTACTTTGCAGATCCATTTCAAATGTTGAAGACTTCGGATATCCACCTCTTGAAGAAATAATAAGTGAAAGCCACTACTTTTGTTTTAATCATGCTCTCTGCATAAGGAGAAAACCAATGTGCGCCATTCACAATGTTGTATCAATAAGAGCTTGGCTGCTAAATTGTTTAGAATTGACATTTGGTCAAGATGAAATAGATAATATTTCTAAAAAAATTAATATATGTACATGTTTATATTGGAAATAAAGAAAAATAAGATAAAATAAAACAATGTTTTAAATTCTTTCTTAGCTCTAAAAAAACCGCTGCCAATTCATAGCGTTTACATAGCTTTTTTTTCACTAGGAAATCTTAGTATGCTTTACGCATTTGTTATCATGATACAAATTAATTCTTTCCAAAAAAAAAAAAAAAAAAAATTTTAAGTTAAAGCGTTCGTGTGTTATATAATAAATTCAAGAATTCACGTTTCTAAATTCTTGCACCGGCGAGCAATCATCTATTAAATTGTTTCACATCAAAGCCCATCGCTGATTTTTTTTTTTAAGAAAGAGGAATTTATATTATCAATAAATAATAATTTTTTTATAAAAGAATAATAATTATTATGATATTATTAAAAGAAATGTCATAATTTTTTTTTTTTTTTTCAATGAAATAACGTTGACTGAGTGGATTAAAGAGAAAGGAAGAAAAATGTATACAATATTATTTTTATTTATTTACACCTTATTCTATTTTCATACATCATCACAAAAAAAAAAATAATAATAATAAATTTTTTACATTACTTTACTTTCTTTGGTTTCTTTTAAATTTTGATACATCGATAGGGTCGATTACAATTTCCATATCGATAATTCGCGGAACATTTCTTTGTTGCTGTTGTTGTTGCTGCTGCTGTTGTTGTTGCTGCTGCGGTTGCTGCTGATGTTGCTGCCGCGGTTGCTGCTGTTGTTGCTGTTGAGTGATGGGCTGCATGCCACTGCTACTGCTTTATTTCTTCAAACTAAGCAGCCCGCGACTTGACGGCTTCTCAGTTTTTGAATCAACTATAAAGATTACAAAATTATTAATATTAAATATTATAATTATATAACAAATTTTATAAAGAATTAATAAAAAACTTACAATTCAATTTAACTTTTTTTTGGAATTTTGAAATCCTTGATGCTCCTCACCGACTTGCATGACTCACAACTCGATGAGGTGCTACTGGAGCTCGAGCTAGAACTCGAGCTCGAGGAGGAGCTCGATCTCCTGGAGCTAGTCCTCTTGATCGCTGGAAGACTGGGCCTGGGAAATGAACTTGTTGAAGTACTTGGCTCAGCTGAAGGCGGCTCGCTGGGTGAAGCGCTTGCCCTCTCGACGGGCAGTGCTAGGTGAAGCGCTTGGCCTCTCTCGGCGGACAGGGTTGGGCGAAGAGCTTCTTGGCCTGGTCCCTTGGTATAGTTGCTGCATAGCAGCCAGTGGTGGCAGTGACGGCACTGTAAATTAAAAAATGAAAATTTTGAAAAAATGATTTTATTTTTAATTATAAAAAAAAAATTATAATAATTTTCAACTCACATGAATGGATTGCCTCACATGAAAGTTTTCTCTCCTAATTTTTGAAAAACACACCTCACATCTATTAAGGGTGAAAAGCCTTACGATTCGTGAAAAAATTTCCCTCACCAATTTTGAAAAACTAGTGTCCACCTCCTTTTAGTACACTCCCTTTTTTTTGGAATCTCGACTGTGAGAATGCGAGATTATCCTCTTCTCACAAGAAAATATCTTGGAGAAAATCTCACTCTGAATTTATTTAGGACTTCTAAGAAAATTGCTGTATATCGTTGCGAGACGCATCTGTGCGTTCCCTAAAAAAACCCAATCAGATATCTCTGCAAATGATTTTTAAACAGCAGTGTTGTCTCTGGGAAAGTGAAAGAGATAGTACCTGTGGGATTTGTATGTATAGTCGGCGGTCAATATTTTCTAGCTTCGCGTTTCTCAGTCAGAAAACATCTGTGTGCGGGTCGTCGTCCTTATCTGCGTGAGGATCGTATTGGAAATGTGAGGGATAGTACCTATGCAATCTGTCCGCGCAGACGGGGGACTAACTTATCGCAGTCGAAAGGAAAAACACATGTCGCTGGAAGCTGTATACATCTACGTGGGATAGTTTATATACGTATCCCAGAATTATCTATGCGAAGTTTGTATAAGGAACATTTCTCGCATACATTCCGTAAAGAAGAGGAAAACACCTGTGCGAGGGTCACCGTCTCTACCTGCGCGAAGGGGGAGGAGCATGACCCCCCACTAAATTTTTCGGGACACGGAGAAGGGAAGATTGGGACTTATACATACTACGGTTACTGGCTCACTTTGAGAGGGGGAAGAATTCTCGGTCGCTAGGGGAGGGAAGGGAGGGATCGACACTCCCTCTATCTAAAAATACACAGCTCGGATTCTGGCTCATTTTGAGAGGGGAAAGAATTCTCAGTCGCTAGGGGAGGGAAGGGAGGGATCGACAATCCCTCCATTTAAAATACACAGCTCGGATTCTGGCTCACACTGAGAGTGGAGTAGAGAAATACACAGCTCGGATTCTGGCTCACACTGAGGGTGAGCCAGAATCCGCATGAGCCAGTATGCCTATAGTCTATCTACTCGTGTGCGCGCGTGCATATAGTTTTTTCTTATTTGTCCGACAAATTTTCAAATAATCAATCATTATTTGTCGTGCACTTAGTCATACGTTTATTTTAATACATTTTACGATTACCCCTTATGTTTATGACATCATTTACGTCACGTTCACATAGCTTGGGCTATTTGTCCAAAAATTACGGTGAAATACGGATCTGTCAGACGTCTAGCATCGGCCTATAAAAAAAAGCTATTTGCTGCTAAAATTTTAAACGATTTCGTCGAGTGGTTCTCAAGTAAAGAGCTAAAATGTAAAAACTGATTTTTTTTTTTAAACTTTTTCTTCCTCTTATAGGGGTGTCGTTGCACGTCGTTAAAGTCCCTCCCTATTAATTTATGTCAAAATTTTATATATATATATATGTATATTTGCATGTTACTTAAAATCTTGAATTGATGAATTTTTTATTATATTTTTGCGTCCTCTACAAACTTACATATGTGTAGATGTGTACATACATATACAACTACCGCATATAAACACAAAATCTAAAACGATAAATCTTTAATCTTGCTTGCTCTGAACATACTATGCCTCAGAATTATAAAAATCCATATAAATTATAAAAATTTAAATCAATAACTCAATGATATATGGTTACTGCATGACAAAGTCGACTTCCTAAATAAATATTAAACAAGATACTTTTACTAAATTGTAACTTATGCGTTGTATACATTAATTAAATTGTAACTAGATTATACATAGCAAATTATAACAATCATAGATAATAATCATTATTGCATTGAAAAATTAATAATAATAATAAAAATAAAAATAAAAATAATAACAATATTTTAATCAGAATTTTAACCGTAAACATATTTTTATGCAATTTTTGACTATAATGAAATATCAATTGTTCCGTCGAGACCCGAGGAAGAGTTCCACCGTGAAAACGGCGTCGAGCGAACTCCATGAGGTCTTCGCGACTTGCTGCGCTCACCGACAGCGCCGCCGGCCTCGTGTCGCGCGCGGTTGGACGAGCGCCGAGTCAGTACTCGATAAGACGCCAAGCAGTAGACAGCTCACGCTGTGTAGCTAAGCGAAAGATCGATTAGACCTTGCGAATCTGCTCGTACGAAACGTCCGCCTAGTGTTGTGGTGCTGGTGCTTCCGCTCTCTCTCTCTCTCTCTTTCTCTCTCTTTCTCTCTCTTTCTCTCTCTCTCTCTCTCTCTCTCTCTCCCTCTCTCTCTCTCTCTCTTTCTCGTGAATACAGGAATCCGGTACATCTATGGTGTAAGGAGAGATGAGCGCATCTCCCCGTACAGGCGGGAGCTGCAGTGGCTAACCACTGCTGGACGCAGGAAGTATTTCACAGTCTGCTTCCTTCGTAAAATGTTTAACACGGTCGTACCATCATACGTACTGGCCTTTTTTTGACTTCCGCGTCTCGCCCCGGCCTGTGAGGGGTGAGGTGACACCACTGGAAATACCTGCCTTCGCGACTGAGACGCTGAGGAACTCGTTTCATATCAGCGCCTCATACTTATGGAATAGCCTGCCATCTCACATCAGAAACACCTCATCTACTGTCACCTTCAACAGGCTTGCTAAAGACTACTACTCTAAACTCGAAATCACATAACTCATAGACATTCATGTACACGCACACACTTACTCATTCTCATACTAATCATCTTCACTATCAGTACACTTTTACACTACACTTACTCTACACACGCCTCAACTTACTTTACTTCTAATTATTTACTATTTTTACTTTAACTGCATAATGCTAATTCTTACTATTGTACAATACAATGTACGCAAATAAATCTAATCTAATCTAATCTAATCTAATCTCTCTCTCTATCTCAGCTTATGCCGTGCTTAACTCGTGACCGGTACCACGAACGTGATTACGCGCGCGTCGACTCGTGCGAGTCGGTAGAACTGCGCTACCGACTTGAGTCAGCGGAACTGCGTCGCTGACACGAAGTGAAAACTTTCATTAAAAATCGATCGCGTCCACGACACACACACACACACACGCACACACAGTCCACACTTCTTTGTTCTGCAGCTTGTAATATCTTCGAGAGGGGTTTTCTGCCGGAAGTAGTATATAGGCAGTTATAGCGAGACACAACAAATGACGTCATCACTGGCGCATCCTTATCTTATCATGTAAACAAGTAATAAAGATAAGATATCATGTTTGTTTATACAAACAAGTAATTAACATTATCTTTATTATCACGTTTGTTTATACAAACAAGTAATTAACAATATATTTGGTACTTTACAAGTAATAAAGAAATGGTCAAGGTCGCATACCAATAATTATAAATACATATTTTGTTTATTGCAAACAAACCAGTAAGATAAATCTTAACGTTTTGTATACTCTACACAAACATACGTATTTATAATTATTGGTATGCGACCTTGACCATTACTTTGTAAAAAATTAACATAGCTTATCATGTAAATAATCAATTAAGATACCTTATCTTGTAAACAAACAATTAAGATTGCTTATCTTGTAAATAATATATAAAATAATGATGCAACAGTGACGACGTTATTTTTTTGTGTTTTGCAATCATAAAAAGCAGATGAGAAAGAGAGAGGGAGAGAGGAGATCCGAGTACAGCTGTGTTTGTGCTATGTGACGTCAGTCCGAGAACTTGCAACGGTATCAGCTGACGTAGTATAGCGCACACCACAGAAAAAACGTATCATTCCCTCTCCCTCTCTCGGCCTTTCTCTCTCTCTCCCCTTTTTCTTTCCTCCTCTCCATGACGATGAGTAATCACTGTATTGCGAATACTCTCTATCTCTCTCTCTCTTTCTCTCTTTATTTCTTTCTCTCTTACTCAATCGTTTAAAATAAAATACTATTATTTTATTAAAATATTATAAATATTATTATTTTTAAAAAATTATTGGATAAAGAATATAAATTTTTATCTTTTTTTATATGTCGACTAAATTGATGTATTATTAATGTTCAATATAGTTTTTATTGTCACTTAAAACTACACTTATTTTAATCCTTAAAAACTACACTGAATTTAATATTTTTAACTGATAACGTCGATGTAATCATCCCCCGAGCAGTTCTATTTTATAACTATATACGCGTGCTCGTATGTCTCAAACTCAATATCGCATGTCTCCTCTTTTATGGCTTTTTTCTCCTGCTCGTGAGCCTCGTCCTCTGAGGAGTACGCCAAATGAAAGTCTTCTAGCTCTTCCTCCTGAGCTTCCGAAGACATTGTTTGTTGCAACTCCATCATTTCGATGTCTGCTGAACATGAAAAGTCATCAGACGGTGTCGGCGGTATTAAAAAAAATGTATAAAACATTTTTTAGTGCGATTTAATTTGAATTAGTTTTCGAAATATCGGTACGAGTGTACATTGCAGATTGCAGTTCAATCCCAAGCAGTGTACAAAATTTTTTTGTTTATGTTTTATTTTTTATTATGTATTTATTTACGTGTTTTAATTGTTTTACTGTCAGAGCAGAGAGAGAGAGAGAGAGAGAGAGAGAGAGAGAGAGAGAGAGAGAGAGAGGTCGTAATGATTTACGTACTTTAATACGTAATACATAGATATACGAGAAAAAATGAGTGTACATTTGAATTCATATTTACAATTTTTTACGTGTCAGCTTTTAATAGACTACTTGCTGATATAAGTTGTGATGAGGAAGAAGAGGACAATGAGAACGAAGAGGAGGAGGAAGACAACATCGATGCTATGGAACTAGCGAGTGATGAATGCGTATTTTTATCGGCTAATGGAGAGTAGCAGCTGCAGCAGCCAGAGGAGCAACAACAACAACAACAATTGGTGCATCCTCAGCAAGCGGAGCTTGCAGATGCCAATGTACAGCAGCAGCCTCCGGAGGATCAGCAAGCTGCGTATGTGCAAGCACCTGCAGTAGATGCAGCAGCAGCAGTAGAAGAGCAAGCTCAGATGGACACTGAAATAGAGGAGAAGGAGGAGGAGGAGGAGCAGGCTACGAGTGATTCCGATGATGATGATGAAAACGAAAGAGGCATGTCGAGCATCGATCATCTCCTCGCCACCTGTAAAGAGCCTAAGATGGCTGTTTCAAGTGTTTTGCATAAGTTGGCGACTCGAGCGTACGCGGAAATTCCAAGTATGAGTGAATTCGATACCAATCGTCACGCTGTACGAAGACAGCAAATAATCGACTTCTACCAACGAGAGATAGAACCCGGTGAACGCGGTTATACCGTTTTTGAAGGAAGAAGGGCGCGCTACGGATTTTTCGACCAGGAAATTGCAAGATACCGACAAATAAACAAACGTAAGTAAATTAAGCATAAAAAATAATGTTTTTGTAATCTTCCAAACGAAATACTTAGAGAGATAGGTCGAATGATATACGTGAGAAGAGCTCAAGAAATCAGGTGGCTTCAGGATGTTTGCAGTGATGAAAATTCTATTATTTACGAAGAGCCTGATTTACCGGAACTATTCTCACGTTTAGGAGAAAGCTTTGCTGGACCACCGGAACCATAACAAATTTTAAAAATACTAAAATGTATGAAATTCGTTTACATGTGTTTTTATTTTAATAAAATTTTAGAAAACGAAAATTTCTGTAGCTTGCCGCGTGTGGGCCGTGACAGTTGACGCATTCCGGTTTGGAATCTGGATTGGTTTCGGTTGAATCTTTGGTTCGAGTACACTTTCCCTCGATGTGGTTTTGACAGCATTTCACACAACGATATCCTAAGTTGCAATTAGCGCTAGCGTGTTCAACGCGGTGGCATTTGAAGCATTGGAAAATTTTGGTTTTCTTGTATGGTTCCCAACGTACGAGTTAATGTGCGACATTTCTTGTTTTCGTTAGATTTTGAGATTTGCTCTCGGGTGTAAGATGCACTAGGTAGTGAAATCTATCTGGGGTTTTATTGTTATATATGAATTTTTCTACTTTGATAATGACTGTATCCTCCGCTTCGATATTTTCTAGTTCAGTCTTGACTTCGGCTGAGAACTCAGAGTGTATTCCCTTTAGGACAAGTATTTTATTTATTTTTTTTTTTTTTGCTGTTGGAGTATACGTGAAGAATGGTGTATTAGGCTCTTTAAGGAGTATTTTGATTTTATCGTGGTCGTCTATGGTAAACGTAGTGATGACGTGATCGGTATCATTTGTGCTTCTTACGTGGAAATTAACTATTTTCTTGTTCTCAATTAGGGCAATTAGCGCTTTAGTCGATTCGAATTTGCAGTAAACTGGTGGAGCGCGGTGTCTCGTTTTGGCCGATTCGGGCTTACGCGGCGATCATATTCACCGCGTAAGCCCGAATCCTTGACAGTTACCGCCGCTTATGTTATTTCTCCTATATGCTCTGCCGCACCTCGGTCCGCGATGTGATTGTGTACTCTCTACTTCTCCTCCGCTGCTTCTAGATGCGTATAGTTCGGAGCGAAAACCGCAGGGCGGCGCTAGCTTACGACTGTATATCGCACGGTACGCTTTCGCCCATGCTCATCAGCAATCTCTCCTCTAATCTCTGGTGATACAGTGCTCGGCGTTGTGTTGACGCAGTGTATAGACAGACAAGACCGAGTACTCGAATTCGCCAGCAAAGTACTCACCCCCACAGTCAGGAATCAGACAGTTAACGAACAAGAATGCTTAGCCGTGCTTTTTGCCGCATGCAATTTTCACCGGTACATCGAAGGGTATGAATTCAATAAAAGTTTTATTTATGAATTATACGGCCTATAATTAATTATTGAAAGTTTTAATTATTAATCATAAGGTTTATAATTAATAATTAAAGGTTTTATGCCTAGAAATATAAGAGATATTATTTAAAGCACCAAAATACGTGTTTCATACTTAGATGGGTGACCACTAACACATAAATCTTTTAAAATAAGTAACATTTTTTTTCCTTTCTTGCCGTTCAATCTTAATCTAAATTTTATCGCGAAAAGAAAGAAACACAAGAGTATTATGATATACCTTTTATAGCTACAATTCGCGTTTCAAAAACATCAAAACATATATAAGGCTGTATGTGTGACTTCGAGTTGAAATTTGTATAACCTTGCTGTAGTGAATCTACGTGGTGTATTATATTTCTATTGTAACGCCCCGTACAAGCTCCGTTTAAAAAATTATACAGGATAAAAAACTATGATTTTTTTTTTTGAATACATTTTTAGATTTTATTCAAGTATCCCCCACTTTCAGCTAGACCCGCGCTACAGCTGAAAGCGCAACTTCTGCAGCGCCACGAGTCGGCGAGCGGTAGCAGAAAGCAGCAGCAGAAGAGGGAGAGCGCGCAACACACGCGATATATATGTATATATCGAACGGCGAGCGCAGCTGCGCAAGAGTAGGAGTGGCGGAGCGGCGGCGCAGCGCGCGCGTATTATAATGTATTAGTATGAATGGTTTTTGTATATAGGTGTGAATTTCTGTGTGAATGTATGAATGTGAAAGTAATTTAGGCGTCACGATCTCCGCTCGCTCTGAGGCCTATATAAGGACCCGCACGACCCGTACCAGCTCACTAGCCGAAGCGCAACTTAAGCGCAAGCGCAACTAAAGCGCCTAGTCCTTGCTCTTGAGCAATTTATGCCTTGAGCCGGTAAACAACTTCAAATATTTTCAAATATTTCTATACTTATAAAATTTTCGAACACGAGCTATCAGATAACGCAAGCTTAAGCGTATCTGTATATCTATATATTTTTGTAAGAATCAAAGCGGATTTACTTATTTAATTTATGTAATATTTAGAATATATGCAATAGTTACGCTATATTCTATAGTATATTTATTTGAATATACATACTTTTGGTTATAAAGAACAAAAATCTTTTTATTTTGCAATGAATCCTTACTACCTGGTATCCCGGACCTGAACTACTATTTTAGAAAATCATTATAAAAAATCATAAATTAAACTCATTTTGAATCTGTCGTCAAAATTACGACACAGATTAAGTAAATGTTCACTGCTTTTCGATAATAAGATTAATATATCTTACACTCCAGGACCGAGAAAAGTCGTAACCGTTTCACTATACAAAGATTTGTGAATGCTAATAGAAAGGTAAGTTGATATTTTTAATGATACACGTGTGTGAATTCTTTTATAATTGCTTACAAGAAAAATCGGAAAAAATGATGTATACATTTGTCATGCAAAAAGCGGGCTGCTGTATATATAGTAAATATTTTTGTATATCGCAACAAATTTAAAACATTTAAAAAAATAGCAACCATATTTTATATAATTTTTCTTATATATTAAATATCAAAAATAACAGGAAGACTTTTGAAACCTTTGTACTGTGACAGTGCATATGTCCTCACAACAGCTCGGCGTAAGCGAAGCACGTAAATACGCATTGCGACGACTATCAAGGCGGCAGGAGCCGCGCGCGAAGCATAGAAGTATAATAGAGAGAGAGAGGGGGGCAAAAGGAAAGCAGCGTAACAATAGCCGACGCTGACTAATAAACGCGCAACAAGAGAGAACGAGATAGCAGAGCCGGATTCGCACGAAGCAACCCGAAGGGCCCCGAATCGATCGAAGAAGCACTATGGATCAGCAGAGAGAAGCGCGACTCGCTCTTTCGACTCCCGACTCTGGTAGCGACCACACGTGGCCAGGAGCCGCGGAAGCCGGCCAGCCGTCGGAGCCGCTCATCTCCGAGGGCGCAGCTCTAGACCAGACCGTCAGGCCGACATCGGGCCCAGGCTAAGGCAGCCAAGGGCAAAGCTCAGTTGTCGTGCATAGTGCGCCGACCGATCTTGATGGTCGTCTCGACGCACAACACACGCACACACGATTACACGTAGTGCACATTGTTATTAAGAGTGAATAAACGTTCTGAGGGCAGATGAGGCCCGAAGGTTCTCTTAGCACAAATTATTAGAGCGTCATTATTGTGCATGTTAGAACCCTTGCTTCCATTCATCAATAAGCCGAGCATAGAAGGACTCCGCCACTCTCCACAGTCTATCAAGAAGATGCTAAGTAGCCGAGGCGAGTTCCTGGTCGTTCGAGATCCTTTTGTTAACGTGGTAGCCTTGCGTGTCGGTCCCTAAGTTCGGTGGGACATACTTACCCGATTCCGCGCTAGCAAGGCCACAACGTTACAGTACATTGTTTTTTATACCAATTATTGGTAAAGTTATATCTACTTTTGAGATTGCAGTATAGATGCATTAACTTTAAACCTTAAAATAAGAATCTATTATTAATACAAATTTGAAAAAAAGTGTATATAATCTGTCGTATAAATAGCAAATTTTAGAAACTGTGATAAAAACGTAATTTAAGATCTCATGAGATTTAAACAAATTGAAGATATTAATTGTAAATTATACTTACGGCGTTCAAAATTCGTATATTCTTCTTTTACTAGCAATTGATTCGCGATGTCAACAAAAATTCGGATGGTTTTGTCTCTCTTTATTTCATATAAATTCGATTAAAAACAATTAAAATTTAATCAAATTTAATCGTTTTAAATCCATTCAATCGACCAGCCAAATTTGGTCGATTAAATTCCTATCGATTTAAATCGTTTTTAATTACAAACGGTTTTAATACAAAAAAAAGTATTAAAATTAACATATTTTTATCGATGTTTATGTAGTAATTATTTTAGTTCAGTTGAATTATTGTTGCCGCGAAAGCTTAATTATCGCGTCTGATTTTTTTTCACTTTTAACGCGGCTTGAGATTAGACGGATACACGGATTTCCGAAAGCGAAGGCGAGAGGAGAGGAGAAAATGATCACCACGTGGCACTCACTGTTCACTTGAACGGGGTGCTCTTTAATGATAAAGGTTGAGTTCCTTTTTTACATGTGTGAGTGGTTTTGGTGTGTTTAAAACTATTTATTCTCTAAATTCATTGTGTGTAGATCGTTGTGTGTGTGTGTGTGTGTACAAAAAAACTAATGTATGCTGGTTCTCGGACGCTAAGATACAAAAGGTGTTATCCTTACTTGTAGCGCCGGAACAAAGAGAGCCGCGGACACCTCAGCTCGTGCTTTTATGCAAATTGCCGACCTCGAGAGTGGGGGTGAGTTCGGAGAAATGGCTCGCGGGGGTTCTCCGGTTTCCTAGAAGCTCGCGAATATTTGAATGGCGCGAACATACCGCCCGTCTCGTTAAAAATTTAACGAAGTGAATCTACAGATTCTAATTCGAAACCGGGAACCATCAACGCGAGTGTATGAAGGGCTTGTGACGTGACTCTACGTGTAAAATGTGTAGCTGTTGTTATGTAGTCTTCTTGCTTCTTTCTTGAATTGTTGGCTGGGGTGCCGCCCGCCCTGGCAGCTTCCCATCGATGTTGGCTATGAGGCGACTCGCAGCGTGGTGTAGTGAGACACTACCTGCTCGTTTACCGGCAGGAGTATCACCTTCGTCAGGGGACGCTGCAGAGTGGTGGCGGAGGTACGCAGGGTGCCTACTCTTGGCAGCCCGTCTGTGCCACGATGGATGGCGGTTACTCGAGCCAGGGGCCACTTTTATGGCGGCAGGAGTCCGTCGGTTAACAAGACCAGATCGCCGACAGCGGAGCCCCTGCTGGGGTCCAGCCATTTTGATCGCTGCTGGAGATGGTGCAGAGCTTCCTTGCGCCAACGACACCAGAAATGATGCTGCATTTGAGTAGCGATTTTCCATCTCGGTACACCTGAAACAAAGTCTGTAGATGGTGGCTCTGGCGGAGCAGTCAAGGCCGCTCCGATCAGGAAGTGACCCGGAGTCAAAGCACTGATGTCCTGAGGATCTGCGCTGAGCGGGCTGAGGGGCCTCGAGTTTAAGCAGGCCTCAATGCCTGCGACCAGCGTGGCGAACTCCTCGAAAGTGAGCTTGGCATCGCCCACCACTCTCTTCATATGGTGCTTGAAGGATTTCACAGCTGCTTCCCATAGCCCGCCGAAGTGAGGCGCTCGAGGGGGTATGAAGGACCATGAAATCCCTTCGGCCTGGACTGCCTCAGCGACTTCCTGGCTGAACTCGGAGGCTTCTTGAAAGCAGAGTCGCAGCTCGGTGTCAGCACCTTGAAACTTCGTTGTCGCTGAAGACCTGTTGACAGAGGCTACGGCGTGATACAAACCTCTTAAAGGCCATGAGGAAGGTTTTTGACGAGTAGTCGGATACGATTTCCAGGTGGACAGCCCTCGTGACGAAACACGTGAAGACTGCTACGTAGCCCTTGAATGATCGCTGCCCACGACCTTTGGATGTCCTGACGGCGAAAGGGCCGGCATAATCTACACCGGTGATGGCGAATGGTCGGGCGGGAGCGACACGCGTGGCCGGCAGCGGGGCCATCTGCTGCACGAATGGACGTCCTTGAAAGCGCAGACAACGGACGCATTCTCTGCAAACCTTCCTGGCTTTGTTGCGCATCTGAGGGATCCAGAAGCGTCGCAGCAAGTGACTCTGTAGTAGTTGGGGCCCGCCATGGAGAGTTACCAGGTGCGCATCTCGAATCAGAAGGTCTTCCACCGACCCGTAGGAGTCCTGCCTTGTCCAAGAATGGGGACAGTCGCTTCAGCACGCTAGGCCTTCTGCGGATTCTGTAGCGTGGAAGGCTGCCGTAGTTGCTCTCTTCTCGAGGCAAGTTTCGTAGGCTAACCGCTCGCTCTCCCCATCTGGATCCTGAAGCAGGGTCTCCGGGCCCTTCCACCATAGTTCGGCCTCCTTCAATTCGCGGGGCGTCAGACCACGGGTTGCGTGGTCTGCTGGGTTTAGAGCAGATCACTTGCGAGTGGAGTTTACGAGTCGTCCCCTTGTGGCAGTAAGTGATCAGTCAAATTCCTGTCATCGGTTTGAGTTACGACGAATTTTTTAGCTCTGTCGGTAATTTTTTACCGACGGAACACAGCGAGGCAAAGCGAAGTGCAATTTTTACTATACTGGTATAGCAATTTTTAATAAATGTATAGTAAGTATTCACACAGATGCGTGTGTGTGTGTACGAGCGGCTGATACGAGTTGGCGACGTAGCCGACGGCCGGAGCGTGTAAGCTTGAATCGTGTAAGAAAGAGTTTGTAATAGGATTGAACGTATTGTGATTTTTGCTCCCATTACACACCGCTGTAACCCGAAGAGCGGAATCCCCGTGGATTTTCCTCCGAGATCCACTCATAAAATAATAGTGTCGAGGCTTCGGGACGGGGCTGAGACTCGAGTTCGAACCCCTTGATTTGCCACGTCACATGTTATAGATTTTAACGGTCAATTTATAACGTCGTCCTTCTAGCAGCCATTTTTAAGGTTCAATAACAGACACAGAGCGTTTGAAAGTATGAAAAAAAATGTATTAAAGAGCTCGGTTAACCCGCGATTTTTCATAGTATAGCTCTCCAGTAACACGGGTGCACGCTATACCGGTTCATTTAACGATTGAAATAGTATATTCAACTTGTTTTATTATTTACGGTGAACTGTCCAACTCTTGGTGAACGCGGTCCGACTGTTGAATTTCCGAATTTGCTCCTGTCGACGACACACCCACTTAACAAATCCAGCACGAAGAAAGTATGAATTGGACTGGAGTACAGTGACGGCTACTATCCTCAGGTTATCAAACTCATGCAGGATCTGCAGGAATTCGGCGATTGGGTCATATCGATGCCTAGTCTGCGCATCCTGCTGGTCCCTCGGGTTATCCACAGTCGTTTGGCCAAACATCGACGGAGACCTAGCTTTGGATGTTTCAGGTTGCAGTGTTTGCATCCCAGTATGTCCTGAGGTGACTCGTTCGCCCGAAGTCACAGTGCTAGAAGGCTTTCGCGAACATCTCGGGCAACTGTTTAACCAAACTCCTCTTTGACCACAATTGTAGCAAAAACCTGCTCTCAGAGGGTGGTTGCAGGAGTTAACTCCGTGGCCTGGCTGCCAACAATTAAAGCAGTGGAACGGTGGCGGATCAAGAGCAGGATCAGTAGGTATCCTCTCCAGATTTCCAAACATCATACCCGCTGTCTTAATTAGCACGGGTCTACGGTGTCCTGGCCGACTCCTCGCAGAACTTCACTCACTGGTCACTCTGCGAAGTTACGCTGCTCTACACCTCCTCTTGTCTCTTGACGCCTATCACTCACTTCTCTATTACTCCTTTCAACGGCTATCACTTTCTCTTCTCGTTTGGCCTGCCTCGCACAGCGCCTACGCTCGTTTCGGACTTTATTTCGACGGCTGGCTTTCCGTGCGGCGTCTTCCGCCTCCGTTAAACCACTCTGCTAAGGTGCAGGCATTACTCCGTTTTCACTCTGCTCCACATCACTCGACTCCATCACGACCGACCCGATCGGAGGTACCGGATTTGGTCTAGCGGTCTCTTGTCTCCGTCTTAACCGCTCCTCGGCTGCGCGAGCCGCCTGCTCAGATCATTGTCATCGTGAATTCTCCTCTCGTGTATCACATCTGTTTTTTGGCTGCGCGAGCCTCCTGCTCCGTCCTTTCTTGCAAGTCATCCTCTCGAGGTCCAGCGGTCGATGATTCCGGTACTGTTTTTCCAGAACTCCCAGGTTTCGTCGGGGCTCCAGACTCAGGAGAAGATGATCGCTGGTGGCGACAGCACCGAAAAGTAGTCCTCTTTTGTCAGCTGACAACGACAACGCCTTCTTTTTCTTCTTTCTCTGGTGCTCTTGCTCTTCTCACTTCTCCATTGCTGGCTTGGACGTCTCTCTGGGTTCATCGCTATCCTCCGCTGTCCAATCCATCGGCCCAACTGACAGCAACGCCGCCTCGATCGGTGTGCTCGCCGGTTCTCCAGGAGGTAGACGACTTACATATTCGTCGAGTTCCTTTCGCGCTTCTCTACTCTCTCTCCTCCTGGCTCAACTCTACTCCCTTCGTCTCTTCGCGGCGTCCAGTTCGCTCGGAGCGCGTTCCTGGCTCTTCCTCGGAATCGCCCCATGCTGCTGCGCAAGTTGTCGAGACTCATTCGCCCACATTCTCAATTTTTCCTCATCCTCTGGCAGAACACCACTTCCTGTTCTCGATTTAGCTGTCACCGCTGGGACGTTGCCTTCTAAAAGCGCCGCTGTTGATCCACCAGTCGCAGCCTTCGGTGATGGCCGGCTCGTCTTCAGAAAGCGTACGCCACCGAGCCGTGACACCTGTCCTACAGTGACATCGTGAACGGGGTAAGCTCCTCCTCGTTGTCGGGCCGTGATGAATCTGCTATTAAGGGGAGGGTGGCGTCCGGAGTCTCCGTTGACTCCTGGCCTCTGGTGTCCGCCATCTCTTTTCGCTGCTCGCTGAAAAACAGACGTGAAATAATATTCGTAACTCACTACAACCCTACCCTAAGACGTATACAACCGGGGATTTCACCTCGATAACTTCTTTGACAGCTAATTAATTATGTTTTTTGTTCTCCATATTGACAAATTAATAAAGCAGGAACAAAGGTGATAGAGTCAACCCATATAAAATACTAAATAAAAAATAAAAAATAAAAAAATATCATTCATAAAAATATTATCATAATAAATTATCATGTGCATAACTTAGTCGATACAGCTTTGCTACTTTCTCATGACTCTTTTCATGCTGACAATATTTCCATAGTCAAAAATATATTACTTAATAATGATTATCCAGTGTGGTTCATTGATTCTTGTGTTCGATATCGCTTTAGAAAAATGAATTATTCAAACAATAACCTGAAAAATACACGCACAAAACCAACACAAATAGTTTCTTTACTATTTCATGAAAGGTTTTCCTATTCTTGCAAACATACATATAATAAATTTGGTTTACATTGTGTACTGTTAATGACATATAAATTAAATGGTATTGTTAAGTTAGGTAAGGATGTTTTAGATAAATGGCGTGAAACTAATGTGATATATCAATTTCAATGTAATAGTTGTCCGGCTACCTATATTGGTCAAACTAAAAGAAATTTAAAAACAAGGATTGATCATAACAAAAAAACTTCGATTGACAAAATATTACCGATCCCGACACACATTAAAAATAATCGTTCACACTCTTTTGACTTTGATAATGTTATAATTTTAGATCGTGAGTGCAATAGGTATAAAAGACTGATTTCAGAGAGCCTTTTTATCAATATGAATGTAAATACTATAAATAAACAAAAGGATTTTCAATTAATGAACAAAGAATACTGTATTTTCAAAAAAATTTTCAATAGTGATTGTTCAATTTTTTGTTGTATATATTTATATATTTATAATTTTTTGTTTTCAAATGTGTCGATAACTATATTCCCGTCATTATCCGTTTTTGAGAGTATCTTGAGCAAGTATGTATTAGTAACATCAGTCTTACATGTAACAGACACACAGCACAAATATGTAGCACTTGACTGTGACTTGAGGAATTTTCCTCTTAATAATTTATCATAATATGTGACTTTTTGAATTATTGGTACGCATTTAGTTTAATTTTTTCACGACTTTATTTTATTGTAATTCTTATTGTAATTATATTTATAATTTTGTTGCTAATGAAGATCTGAAGAAGTTGGAAACCAAACCATCGAAACGTCGTCAGCGAATTGTTGGAGTTTTTATTTTTTACTTAGTATTTTATATGGGTTGACTCTCTCACCTTTGTTCCTGCTTTATTTATTCTTTGACAGCTTCTTCGAAGCGTCAGAGAGTACATGCGTCTTTCTCATGACCATGTCTCGCACATTGAAGGTCACGCTTTTTCTACCTCGATTGTACACGTTCTCCTGCTTTTTTCTCGCCTCATCAATAAACTTGGCCACTAGACCTCTAAGCGCATTCAATCTCTTCACTATATTTACCCACATCTCTGGATTGCGATACTCTACTGACCGTCGGCTTTCAACTTTCGGCGCAGGCTCAACGCAGGTCGGGGATTCCGTCCGTAGTTGACGAAAGCAGGAGAGACTTTCGTCGACGCCTGTGTAGCAGTATTAACCGTATAGCGAAACTTATGCAGATGTGCGTCCCAGTCGAGATGATTGTTCTTCACGAACATGGCTATCATCGTTTTCAGCGTTCGATTTGTGGTCTCGACTTGGTTTGCCTGCGGATGGTAAGGAGGTGTCTTGATATGCTTCACGCCGTAGATATCCAACACTTTCTTTAAGTGCTGGTTATTAAACTCCTTTCCATTGCCCGAGAGGAAATATTCCGGGGTTTCCTACCGAAATAGAACCAGCTCTTCAGAAGCTGTCGCCACAGATTTCCCGTCGGCGCGGCCCAAGGGCTTCAGCTCTATCCAGCGGATAGACAGATCTTGAAACATCACCAGATATTTAAAGCAAGCCTTACTTGGCGGAAACTCAATGATATCCGCAGCTACCACCACCCACGGCCTCTCTACTACTCTCTTTCCCATCAACCCTTTCTCTCCACTGTTTTGTACTTCTGGCAATCCTCGCAGAACTGAACGAAGCTGTACACGTCATGGTACGCGCCTCTCCAGTAGTACTTACGAGCCACCCTGTCGTACGTCTTCTCGATGCCCAAATGGCCCGAGGAAGGCGTACAGTGAGCGTCTCTTCTCTCTCTCTCTCTCTCTCTCTCTCTCTCTCTCTCTCTCTCTCTCTCACTGTACTTTACTGGCACCACCAACCTCCTATCTTCCTCACGATGCGTAACCGGATCGAGAAGCGAATCGCTTCTCCATCCCGGATGAAAATAATTAGGTAAATTCAGTATACGATATTGTTATATAATTTTATTACATGTTTTTATTATATGATTTTTTAGTCCCGAATATTCATGTAATAAAATCATGTACAAAAATTATATAATTTGTAACACAACGAAATTTCGCCGTGCAACAACGGCGTTTGGCGCGGTCGGGGTAGACCGTGTCAAGGCTGTATGAATGAGAGAGAGAGAGAGAGAGAGAGATTAGATTAGATTAGATTAGATTTATTTGCGTACATTGTATTGTACAATAGTAAGAATTAGCATTATGTAGTTAAAGTAAGAATAGTAAGTATAAATTGGAAGTAAAGTAAGTTGAGGCGTGTGTAGAGTAAGTGTAGTGTAAAAGTGTACTGATAGTGTAGATGATTAGTATGAGAGTGAGTAAGTGTGTGCGTGTACATGAATGTCGATGAGTTATGTGTTTTCAAGTTTAAAATAGTAGTCTTTAGCAAGCCTTCTGAAAGTGAGAGTAGATGAGGTGTTTCTGATGTGAGATGGCAGGCTATTCCATAAGTATGAGGCGCTGATATGAAACGAGTTCCTCAGCGTCTCAGTCGCGAAGGCAGGTATCTCCAGTGGTGTCACCTCACCCCTCAGAGGCCGGGGCGAGACGCGGAAGTCAAAAAAGGCCAGTACGTATGATGGTACGACCGTGTTGAACATTTTATGAAGGAAGCAGACTGTGAAATACTTCCTGCGTCCAGCAGTGGTTAGCCACTGCAGCTCCCGCCTGTAAGGGGAGATGCGCTCATCCCTCCTTACACCATAGATGTACCGGATTCCTGTATTCACGAGTCTCTGTAGTTTCAAGTCGAGTTCCTGCGTCAGGTCACAGTATGCAAGAGAACAGTAGTCGATTAGCGGAAACAGCAGTGCCTGCACGAGATGTTTACGCAATCTGAGGTTGGTACTCTTTCTAAAAAAGTAAAGCCTGTACATTAGCGAGTGAGCACGCTTACACACTTGTGTGACATGCTCCTTCCATGAGAGTTTAGAGTCAAGCACCAATCCCAGATTGCGCACGGAGGACTCAAAGCTGACCTGGGCACCCCCGATATTAATGAAAGTGTTAGCTGTAGAGGGAAGTAGATTTATGTAGTAGCGGGAGCCCAGGACGATTGCCTTGGTTTTAGTAACATTAAGTTTAAGTTTGTTTTGCGCAGCCCAGCCCGTTATCCTCTCGGCATTAGCACTCATCTTGACTGATAAAGAATCGAGCTCCTCGAGGTGGCAATGGCTGTAGATCTGCAGGTCATCCGCGTAGATGAGATGGGAAACATCGGAGTCCAGGCAGAAACCGATGTCATTGATGTACAGAGCAAACAGCAGGGGACCTAAGACGGAGCCCTGTGGGACGCCGATGTTAAGACGTTGCAAGGAAGAACGCTCGCTACTGTCACCAACGACAGCCTGCTCTCTTCCAGTGAGATAGGAGGCAAACCAGCGGATAACCTGCTTAGAGAAGCCAAAAGTTGTTAGCTTCCTCAGGAGCCGGACGTGGCACACAGTGTCAAACGCCTTGCTAAAATCAAAGAGCAGAAGGAGTGTCACTTTCTTTTTGTTTATCCCGACCCTGACATCATCAGTTAGCTTAATTAGGCCAGACTGAGTGCTGTGGCCGGTGCGGAAGCCTGTCTGACAATTGTCTAGTAAGAGCCTTGATTCTAGGTATTGCGAGACCTGCTTGTGCACCAGCCACTCCAGGGCTTTGGAGAGAAAGCAGAGAAGTGAAATCGGGCGGTAGTCAGTCAGGGTTGTTGGTGAACTGACTTTGTTGAGTGCACGCACCAGTGACAATTTCCAGGCGGATGGGAAACGGGCCTCGCTCAGAGACAGGTTGAAGATGTGACATAATACAGGAGCGAGAACTGGCAGTGCTTTTAATATAACAACCTGGGGGATGCCGTCGCTTCCCCTCGCCTGGGTGTCGAAGTGCGACACTGCACTCAACACGTCCGATTCCGTTATAGGGATGAACTCGAAATGTTCCGGGAGGTCAAGACTTTCCAGGGTTAGAAGATAGTTCTCAACAGCAGGCGCTAGCGGATCATTGGAGATCGAGCTAAAATGCTTGTTGAGCTCATCTGTGCTAAAGCGAGGTGGTAATGGGGCCTTAGTGGCGGAAATTCCAAGTTTCTCCAGCTCTCTCCAGATCTCGGCGATATCAGTCAAGGTTGACAGGCGTGAATAGTAATAATCCAGCCTGGCTTCCTCGACCTGTTCATGAGTATAGTCCCTAGCTTGTCTGTATAAGCGGAGATCTGAATCAAGCCTGGAGTTCCTGAAACGCCTGTATAGTCTATCCCTCTCGGATACAAGGCCACGAAGAGCCGCGGAGAACCACGGGTGACGCTGTTTTTTAGGTGTTACAGTCCGTGATGGGGCGAGTTGATTGATGACGTTAGTAAGGTTAGCGTTAAGTGTAGATATGCATTCGTCCAGTGATGATAGGGTGAGAGATGACCAGTCACATGCGCTAAGAAAGTCCCTTAGCTTCTCGGCGCAGATTCCTTTAAAGTTACGGTAGGAGTATGTGCTAGGTACGTGTCGTGGAATCTGTACGTCGAGAGTGGCCGTGATAAGGTCATGTCCGTTGATGAAGGGTGAGTCTGTCTTCCAGTGTGACAGCAGGCGATCCTGCTCGTCGATCAGACACAAGTCAAGCCAGGTATCAGAACCCTGTTTATGGTGCGTGGCACCATATGGGATGGAAGAAAGGGAATTTTCATCAATGAAGGCCCTGATGAAACTGGCATCTTCAGAGGATGAAAGCTGATCAGAGTTGAAATCTCCCATTATGACCTTCGTTGAGTAATTGTGCATGTGGGTAGTTAGCTGGTCAATAAAGTTAGAGCCTTGAAAGAATGGAGCGTGAGGAGGACGATACACAACTCCCACGAAGATCGGAGAGATTCCCTTTGCCGATACCTCACAAAAAAGGTATTCAGGCTCACCCGGCCTGCCAAACCATTCACCGTCAGATGATGAGATAAAGCTAGCCGTCAGTGATGTATGTATGTAGAGGGCCACACCTCCTCCGTTTCTGTTTCTGTCCCGTCTGTAAAGTACGTAGTCGTCCAGTGAAGGGATGGACGTTACCTTTTCGCTCAACCAGGTCTCAGTAACAGCTATTACGTGGAATGGAGAGCGAGTGGATAAAAAGAGCCTGATCATCTCAATGTGACCCGTAAGCGAGTTCGCATTGAAATGACAGACTCGTAGACCCTCTGACAGAGACGCCTCAGAGCCGGGTGAAAACGTGGCAGATGAGCTTGATGGTGGGTGTGGTGAGATGATGTGTTTGTGTTTGAGCCTCAGTGTAGAGCGATGTCGGCAGTGAGAGGGAGCCGGGCTAAAAAAGCATCCAGTTCAGCGTTGGTGTTGATGACGGTGGCCCGCTCCCTGTCGTCGTTGCAGCGCATGTAAAGCCTTCCTTCTCGGGTGAACGTGCGGCAGCAGAGAGAGAGAGAGAGAGAGAGAGAGAGAGAGAGAGAGAGAGAGAGAGTGAGAGAGAGAGCCGTTTATTTTTTCGAGTAAATGGCGAGAGTGTCTGCGACGGACAAATAGGACAACGCACGTCATCGACTTGCGAGTAAGAAACTCGGGGAGACGACGAGCAACTTTGGTGCAGATGCAGTAACCATTTACCTTGACAGGGCGTTCAAGTCGGTTCCACGCACCGTAAGACAGCCGATGCAGGTGGCAGAACCCTTCGTGGTGTCTGCTTACGTAAGAGTCTGAAACAGCAGGACCAGCGTAAAAGCAGCTCGCCCGCACGAACGTCAGGAGCAAAAACTACAGCGTCTCGCGTTCGTAGTGACAGATGCCACCCGAGTTAAGGGCCCTGACGACGGGGCATTGGAAGTTGCTACAGGTTTCACGGCCGAGAGCAATCTTGGTTGCCTATGAATAAAAGGCTGCCTGTATATGTTGCGAGAATTTAAATTTTGCAGCTTCTTCTTCTCCGACAGTGTGTCCGCGGGGGAATCAGTGCTCATACGCGACCGCACGACGCGGCAACGGTGCGCGAACCGATGGTATTGCAAGCGAGCGGAACGTCAGGTCTCGACGCGCTGACCAATCAGCGCTCCCGTGACACGGCGGCTAGGGAGAGCAGAGTGGTGGCCACGAGCGCTCGAGCTGGCACTCGCCTGCCCTAACTGCTCCTAAACGGACGTGCTCCCGGTATTCCAGCTTCGCCCCGGTAACAATCTTCGGCCTAACCTCGCTCTGGAGAATTTTTTGTAAGGTCAGTAAGTCATTTCCTTTTCTGTGGTCGAATCTGTCTAGCAGGTGAACAGCAGTTCCACGTTTTGGTCTCGTGAACGGTTCGGGCTATCTTGCATGTGTACTGGTTACTTTCGGATCACTGTCTTTCTTTTTATCTTGTGTTCCCGTTCCGAAGAAAGGGCTATCTCATTTGTATAGTGCGAAACACGGGTTATCTTATAGTGTGACAATATATCGTAGAAATAAGAATTTAGTGCAAAACGTAGAAATAAGTATTTAGTAAAACCGTTAAATAATATTTTTCGCCGGCACCTGGACCAAGGCGCGTGCAAGTCACGCGGGGTATCTTTCATGTACGGATATCTGTTTGTTATGGTTGTCTATGTTCACGCACTAGCTTAATAATTTGTGCGGATCTGTGTTCAGAATTGTAAAAGTTTAACTCGAATATAAAGTTCTGTCTGATCAGCCACGTGTTTAGATTCTCCCAAACCGCCCACTCTCCTTACCGATCTCGGGGCTGTAGCTAGGCGAGCAAAACACTCTGCGAAACCTCGCACCGGAAAACAAAGAGTCACGAGACTCTGACGCTTGTGGAGAGCGTCTGGCGCCATCGGATTATTTTCTTAATCCTGGGCGAGGAATTGCATAGTAACTGTTGCACGAAAAACCCAAGTTACAAATTATATCAAAAATAAATTTCATATTACATATGCATTTATCAAGTTAGTATTTATAGCTAGAAAGTATTGTATATCGTAATAAATTGTATCTTGTGGCTGTACAGAGTTGGTGTGCGCTTTCACATTTTGTCAATCATCGAAAGGTATTTCAAATCTGGCCCACAATTCATCAATTTTTATAAAAATATAGCAGTCAGAGGTCTGGAAATTTGCATACTAATTTATAATATCCTTCTCTAATACAATATGCATTAAAATGATGACGATAGGGTTAGTTTGTGTTTTCACTACAAAAAGTTAATGCGCTCTTCAACTTTCTGTCAATTGATAAAACAAATGTTCAGCTTTACACAAGTTAGATCAATTTTCTCTTGAATTATAGCATTTAGAGGTCTAAAAACTTGCATGGTGCTTTAAAATGTCCTTTTGTAACAATACAATACATAAAAAATGATGCAATTCTAAACGAAACTTTCAGCTTTTCACACTTCGTATCAATTTTCTCTTGAATTTTATTATTTAGAAACCATGTTTGAAATTTGTAAAAGAAAATTCTTTGTATATCAATACTTCATGTACTTTATAATATAAATATTGTACTATTTGATACTGTTTTCTAGAATGATACTTCATTAACTTTATCATCAAATAATTTGATTTTTAATATCATCAACTAAAACAATAAAAAACAATTTATATATAGCACAGGATCTTGATTTCAAAATTTCTCTGAAGCTCACTATGAAAAAAGTAAGGTTGTTCCTGCGATGAAAGAGTTTCATTAAAAAGTCAAACTTACGTAGATTACTTTGCTATTTATAATATTGATAACGTTGTTTATTAAAGAAAACTCTGAATACTTAAATTCAGTGCTTAAAAAAAAGAAATACAATCTATTCAGATGTTAAAGATTTTACCGATGGAATTGCATACAAAAAGTTAATACAGTTGATACTATTGCATCAAAGAAATAACATCATAACTGCAACATTTAATACTCTGACTTGTGGTATATGGTTTGAAAAAGACAAACCCGATATGGATTTTTTTTTCAGAAATTTATTGTTGTCGAAATCACTACGAAAGAATATGTAATATGTTATGTTGTAAATGCTGATAATTTCTTAATATATTGTTTATCTGTAAAAAGAGTTGTAAATATTTCTCAAGATAATATAGCTATTAAAACTGATAGAATTAAAAAAAAAATGTATTTCTGTAAATGCCAATAATTGTACATATTTATCTGTTGGGCCTAAGTTATATTATGATTAAAATATGGCGAATATATAAAAAACATGTGTACAATATTCATTATAAAATATTCTATTATTTTGTCTACTTTTTATCTTGTAATGCTATATGTATATGTGTCATTTCCATCATAAATCATATTGTTATATATTTTTACTATACATGATTTTAGCATATGATTTTATTACATGAATATTTGGGATTAAAAATTCATGTAATAAAAACATGTAATAAAATTATGTAACAATATACTCAATTCACCTAATTATTTTCAACCGGGAACGGTAAAGCATCCCGTCCTCCACCCTCCAACCTTGGTACTTTTCTGGAGTTTCTGCGACTTCCTTATGGAGCCTGGAATACTTGTGTCCCTTCGAAAGCTGCAACTGTATTCCCATCGTCCTCGTAACTCCGGGATAATGCATCAGCAAATTGATTTAAGGATCCCTTCAGTAGACCACCTGAAAATCCTATGACTCCAAAACCAAGGCCCAACAAGCGAGCTGGCCCGTCGGATCTTTCAGATTTTGCAGCCACTGCAGCGAACTCATACCCGTCTAGGTATGGTCGCAGCTTGTTGATCGGCTAAATCACCACGAGACACTCTTTCACCGTACTTGTATAGTTACGTTCAGCCGCGGTCAATACGCCGCTCTCAAAACCTCTTGGTAATCTCAGGGCCAATCAGTAACCGAGTCGCTCCCAGATCTAGTAGCGCTTTATACGGCTTGCCACCGAGGCTCACCGTGATAAAGTTTCTGTTCTTCGAATGTACATCCACAATCACCCTCTCCTCTCTACTCGATTTCTCGTCATCCTCTCAGATCTTCTCCTTGGAAGAGTCTTCCACGTACAGTGAAAGGAAACTGTTGTTTCCACCATTTCGCTTTTCTTGTTTTTGGAGCACGTCCAAGTCGATCATCCAATTGTCCAGACTACTCTAACCCATATACTCTTCACGATCAGCTGGCTGCAGCAAGCTGTTCTCAGTACCGCTGCTCGAGAGTTGGTCTAACGCTTTCCCGATCAAGGAGAGATTTTCGAAATCGTAAGCCTCATCTTCACTAGAAGCTTCTCCCATATTAACAGGAAATGGCTCAAGAAAACGCACCTTCTTCTCTACTCTCTTATACAGCTCTACGCGCTCTCTACTCAGAGGAGCAGCCGAATTTACCGCTGCGCCCCCGTCCTCAAGTTTCCCAACGCAGCTAGGATGTTGCACTTGGGGAATGAGAGGACAGTATACCCTTCTTGTCTGCACCGCTGGCACGACGTACTCATCTACGCCCACCGCGGCGCACTCGTAGTGCGATGCGGACAGTCTCGCGCTGAGTAGCGCTTTCAGTTTGCAGGCGTAGCAAACTATATCTGTACATTGCGATGCGCGATAATCCACCTGTTGAAAGGTGTAGCACACGCCCAGGAACTCCCAGGGTTGGACATTCGTCGCTCCCTGAGGTGCCGGTGCTTGTGATGTCCTGCCGCGTTCGATGGCTGACATCACAAGCACCTTGACACTATTGCCCTTTCCACTCTTCTGCTGCTGGCGTCGGTGCTTTCGCCCCGCCACTGACACTAGCAACTGGCTCAGCATCTGACGAAAAGGTAGAAGCCGACTTCTTATTGCCCGACTTCTTGTTGCCCTTCTTCCCCTTTCCCGACGAAACCGCCTTCTCAGTCTTCGGCTTCTCGTCCTCAACCTCCGTCACAGCTGATACTTTGGGCTTGGCCGCGGCACAGCTGAATGCAGCACCGGGCATATACATTTTCTCAGCAGGCGGAGGCGGCACATATCGGCTATCCAGGTTGCCCTGCTTCTTCCAGCGTCGACCATACGTCTCCAAATCCCCAAAGTCTTCGATCAATTTATTGCCAAAGGCCTTGCAATATTTTGGAAGGATATTTCGATATGCGATGCTCAGCAACTTTCTCTCCCGGAAGGCAGGCGACGAAAACGTGACACAATATATTTGAGATTCGCTATGTAATTGGCGATCTTCTTATTTTTGTGTTGCGTTTGCCGCCTCAGATCCTCCATGAGGTCTTCTTGGTCGTATTCTGTAACGAACTGTCAACGGAAAGCCTGTCGAAAGTCCTCCCAAGTACGCAGCTGTCCTCTCACCGTCCTAAACCAACGGCCAGCCCGCGTCAACAAGATGCATGTCACAGCCGCTTGTATCTGACGATCACTCACACTCGATCCCTTCTTGCAATCGTCCAACCTCTCCAAGATCTCTTAGGAATCTTCGCTCTTTTCCTCGCCTGAGAATTTGAATTCCCAGCTCTTTAAGAGTTTCACGGGGTCAAGTGCGTTCTTGCCGCTTCCTGGGGTTGAGACGGTAGTCGGCAGCCTGTTGGATCCACGAGTCGAGCGGGGCTCAGACTCGCTGTCATTTAACACCTGATTCGGGTTTCAACGATTGTCCGTCTTACATCTCCTTCTTTTTCTCGGTGTTATCCAACTCCCACCTTCAGCGCGGCATAGCTCGTGCTATCGTCGCCTTTGTCCTCCAGAGATCGCCCCGTCGGACTTAGTGAACGGCACGGCAGGCGGCGACCACCGCGCGTGCTTATCCCTCCATTGCCGCTCTTTCTTGATCAGCTCTTACTCACACTGACGCCAAGCCTCGTCTATCGCCTCTGCTTCCCGACGCTCTAAATCTTCCTCATGCTCACGTTCGATGGCTCTCTCTCTCTCTCGCTTCCATGCGGCAGCTTGAGCACGAGCCTCCGCGAACGCTTGCCTTTTACACTCCTCGCGCTCTTCTGCAAAAACTCGGTCTCGCGCTTCTGACGGGCTAAACCTTTGAGCCTGCAGGTGGCGCTTCTTTGTCTCTCGTTTCGACGAGCGGCGACTGTTCTCGCGAGCCACACTATCACTCGAAGGAATTCTCCCGAGCACATGCTGTTTTGGTGTGTACCACTGCTCTTCACTAGCATTCACCGTATTTCCTATGAGCGTAGAGCGAGACGTTTCGTGCCTCGTCGCTACGGCAGGTGGCGGTGTTAGTGACCGAAAAACATCGCTTCGCTCTAACCCATTCCTCTGTGCGCTAGGGTGAATACCCACGCCTCGCACCATGCGAGCTGAGAAAATTTCTCAGCCCGTAAGGGCTAAGGGTGGATTTTCCGCAACTCAAGACCTATTCCTATTCCCGCCGCGGGAATAGGACAGGTCATCCTACTCGTCACTGTCACCGGCGCTGTAGTACTTGACTGTGTCGTTACGGCCGAGCTAACCGCGACCGATACAGCAGGCATTAATGGCCGCAACACGTGGACAGGCACGTTATGCACCTGTACTTGCACGATCCGCAGCCCGCTTAGCTCCAGTTCATTCTCGCTCGACGACGACTCTCGGCTGATTAGTTTTTCGGGCAATTTTTGTCTCGCCTTCTGACGAAGCGGTTTTGCCTTTGTGCTCAGCCTGTACTCTCTCTCCATCTCCTCCTCTGAGATGAGGTATGCACCGCGCGCCCAATCCCACTAGAACCAGGGCACGTTCCTTACAGAAGGCTCAGCTTCGGGAATTATGCGGCGAAACAGGCGCTCTCGGCGCAACTGCACTAAGCCACGCAAGCTACAATGCCTCGCCTGGAGTTCTGCATCGAGCTCGGCCTCGGTCAGATTGCTGATCTCACGCTTTAGCGTTCGATCTGTACGACTGTGTAGCAGTCGGCAAATACGTGGTCAGGTGTTCGGGGCGGCAGTAGCGCGGCGACCAGCTCCCCTCTCCTCTCCAACACGAAGCAGGAACAGCGGGAGAGTAGCCAGCAGAGCCTGAACGCATCTGTCGAGCAGGTCACCGACGCACAGGTACTGGCTTCGCTAACTTCGGCTTCGGCTGACGAATCATCTGCACAGAACACCATGAATACACAGAAGACTCGAGCAAAGGATGCGTCATTGGGAGACACCAGCCTTTTGGGTGTCTCTAATATTTTAATTCCTGTGAGCACGATGAAGCTTTTCTTTCAGCGCTTTGACATGCTCCAGAATCAGCTTGATGGGCTAAGGGCTCTCGTGAGCAGGGGTTTGATGCCACGTGGCATCTCCTCCGCCCTAGCAGGAGTGGGAGCCACAGTCGGCATGGAGAAATTGAATATTCGTATCTCTGCTCTCGAGATCCAGCTAGCCGATAACATCAGTGCGTCAAATAGATTGCCCGACGCCAACAGGCTACTCCTGGACGAAAATAGCACTTAGGGACGAGTTGCAACAAACGCAACAACTACTCAAAAAGCTTCATCGTGCTCGCCAGAACCATGACACTAGCTAGATGCCAGTTTCGGACAGCGGTCCGATGCTGGCCTTGAGTCCTAGTATTATCGAGCGTGAAGCCACCGAGTTAGCAGAAGCACGAAAATGCTCCTCTCCTCGGATGGCACCCACTGGCGACGGCGCGGGGTCGGAGAGGAGGGGTGCTGAGAAGTGCAAGGTCATAATCAATGAATTAATAAAAAAAGGTGATAATTTCAACGAGAAAATCTCGGACGTAGCTGCCTTCGCACTGCTCAGCACCGTCCTTCCGGCCCTGCAGAAGCGTGACATTACCAGTACTCGAGTACTGCGCATACGTAGATCAGACAGGGCTAAGAGAAATGGCACGACCACGACAAAATCAACGACATCTCGTGGTGTGCTGCCATTACTCATGATCAAGCTTACGAGCCCGGGCTTGGTCAGGGAAATCATGCGAGCGAAAAGAGCGCTGGCTAATAACTACCTGACCAAAAACGACATCATGCCCGGTGTTCTAGACCCGGAGGCTGCTGCCTGCTTGACCGGACATAAAGTTTTTATGAATGAAATGTTGTCCCAGGAAAAATTCTCGTTGTTCAAAAACTTGAGGCTCATTGCACAGGGACTGTGCTTCAAATATGTCTGGCACGAGGGTGTCAGATTCCTGGCTAGGCGCAGGGAGGGGGGGGGGGGGGGGGAGCGCGCGCACGTGTTTGCATCTGCTGCCGATTTGCAGGCCATTCTCACAGCGTGTCAGGCTGGCTCGAAACAATCTCGACGACAGAACACATGCATGACTGACACTGAAAAGGACGTAAACTCTGACACTACCTCAAGTAACGGACCTGCGTCGGACCTGACAAGCAAATCGGCTACAGCGTTGCTGGCATTGTCGTCATCATTGACGACTGTATCATCTGCATTAACATCCATACAGTCGTCATCGTCGTCATCATCATCATCCGCACCCTCCATATGACTCGCAAGGCCCCTTGACAATGTGCTGGGTGCTGAGAGTAGCTTGAGGGCGGGCTTTCTCAATGTGAACTCGCTCAGAGCTCGTATTGGGACCGTCCGTAATTTTCTAACAGAGCACCCCTCGTACGACATCTTCGGCTTTGCAGAAACATAGCTTGGTCCGATTGTGGATGACAGCCTGGATAGCATTGGGGGATATTCCATCATTAGGCAGGACAGAAATGTAAAGGTGGCGTCGCCTTATTTGTACGCAATGGATTTCTATAATCCCAGAATACCTATTTTGCAGCGTACAAAGAGGCGACTCACCTCCGGTGCTTCTAGGTGTTATTTACAGGCCCCCGGAAATTACGATGCAAAAGGACTAAGAACGTTTTGATGTATTGCGGGTCTTATGCGGCGAATTTAGTCATACGATCATAATAAGTGATCTGAATTCGGACCTATTGTCTGACTCGAACGACGCTACTACTATCAAGCGTCTGTCTGAAGAGTTATCTCTTTAGATCATCCGTCTCATACATGGATTGACCTTATCAATAAGTATATCACAAACTTTATTTCCATTATAAGATAAACTTTAATCTCGAGACACATGTAAATATTTTAAAATTCTCAAAGCATATTTAAAATGCGTATTATAATAGCAGTTTTGAAATCTACTCAAGTAATTTACTGCAAAACTTATATCTGGCCTTGTAGCCGAACTTATATATAACAAAACGCCAATCAAATTTCTATATTTGATATCTCTTTTACAATCATCGGATTTCTCGAGTTTTAAGTTTACTTCTATTGGTGTTTTATACGCTTTACAATTTTCTACACCATATTTTTCAGCTAATGAAATAATATAATCTTTTTGCGATAATTTCATTTCCTTACATAACACATCGTATTTACGGTAATCCCTAAATATTCTCGTATTTTTCCGAGATTTTTCATTTTAAATCTTTCAGACAGCATTTTCTTTACTTTTTCTATTATTTCTTTATTTTTACTGCAAATTAGTAAGTCATCGACATATAAAAGTAAATAAACAGTATCTTCTTTTAATTTTAATGTATACAAGCAATAATCAATATTACTTCTAATAAATCCTAATTTTATTAGAAATTTATCTAGACATTCATACCAAGCCCTGGGACTTTCTTTCAAGCCATATAATGCTTTTATTAATTTACACACTCTATCAGTTCCGTCTTCATAACCTTTAGGTTGATTAACATATACTTCAGACGTTATTTTTCCATTTAAAAATGCTGTCTCAACATCCATTTGTTCTATATGCAAACCCATTTTACAACAATAAACTAATAAGATTTTTAGCGTTTGCATTTTTGCAACAGGAGCATATATATCATCTACTTCATCTCTTTGTTGGAAACCTCTAACTACTAATCTAGCTTTATATGTACCATTCAATTTTTTTATATTATACACCCATTTTACATCAATGGCCCTTTTTTCTTTACTATCAACTAATTCCCAAGTTTTATTTAATTTAATACTATTCATTTCTTTATCCATTGCTTCTATCCACTTTTTACTCTCATTCGATTGAATCGCCACCTCAAATGTAGCAGGAACATCAGTTCTGCATAAATTCGCAACAATTTTATTTTTCATTCTTTATTCATCATAATATTCAGGACTACTTCTAACTCTTTCTGATCTTCTAGGAATTTTTAACTGATTTTCATGTTCATTAATTTTAATTTTATCTTTGATTGGGCTTTCAAAAACTTCATCATTTGATTCCTCGCTATCAAACTTACTCTCATTTTCATCTTCATCAGATTCATTGCTATTTAATCCGATACATTTTTCCTTTTCTTCTATAACTTCCACGTGTCTTGCTACTATAATTTTATTATTTATTAATATACGGTACCCATTTTCACTATACCCGACTAGAATTCCTTCTTCAGCCTTTTTATCCCATTTTGAAATTCTTTTCTGTTCTGGCTTTCTAATAAAAACTTTACTACCATAAATTTTGAAATGTGAAACATCAGGTCTTTTTCTGAAAAATATCTCATATGGTGTTTTCTCTTCAATAGTATTCGTCAACGTTCAATTTTTCAAATAAGTTGCCGCTTGAATTATTTCTGGCCAATCAAGTGGCGCGGTAGCGCCACGAAGGCGAGTTTGAGAAGCAGACGGAGCCGCGGCGCCCGTGACATATTTACTTCTATATTGGTGTTCGGATTTTTCATTATACAAAAAAAAATACTTATCATCATTATTGGTTGGATTTTTTGGCTTATTAGCATGTCTTCTGAGCTAAACTATGATTTCCAACAAAAACATTAGTGAAAAAGCTGCCTATTTTTATAATATGGGAGTAGATAATCCAAAAATGCTGAAATCACCTATTTATTCTTCAGCCCGAAATGTGGTAGGACCGTGAAGTTAGCCGCGCACGGCCAAGAGTAAGGGGATTGCTTTCTCATAAATATCGAAATCCCGCTCATTTCCGCTATTCAGGTTGAGGTTACTATATGCTTTCCCGCCATATACTTACTGCCGATTTTATTTATAATCGTCATACAAGAGAATCGTTGTGTTTTTTTAATCTCAAAAAAAAAACTTTTGACCAAAGTACAAAAGTTAGGCGAGTTTGATGCATTGCGTATTATTATGGTTTTCATTTTTATAACAAACTTGAGATACTTTAATAAGGTCGCTTAAAAAGATATGAAATCTCTAAAAAAAAACTTTTAAGCAAAGTAAAAAGGTTAGGCGAGTTTGATATATTGCACATTATCATGCATGTTAATAAAATAACTTAACAAAATAAAATAATTTTGTATACTACTAAATTAGAGATCAAAAACCAACTGAGATCAATTAAAGAAGGCAATTTTTTTGTTTACAATAAAATGACAGTTCCAAAAACAACTGAGATCAATAAAAAAAAGTCAAGTTTGTATTAATTATTTTATTTTATTCACAATACAACAAACAAAAAATCTTTGTGTTTTATTGAAGGCTAAGACAAATGATTGCTGATTTTAACTTAAGTAATATATTGATCAATTACAAACAACTCAAGATACTACGTAACTTGCCATGCCCGTTTCACTTTATTCATGGTGTTGTCTAATTGCAATGTGTAGCTTTCTGCATATTTAACTTGTGTACACAAACTTCATTGTTATTTTTATTATTATATATATAATAATAAATTTGTAATGTAGATTACTAAATGTAATTGAACAAAAAAGAATTCAATAAATCATTTTTCCTTTTGTAAAAAAAAAAATATATAGAAATTTTAGTCATGGAAATTGTATTCATTTAAAAGTAGAAAATATGCACTAACAATTACTTTTAAAATAGTATTCATGAAATTCTGCATACTTTAAAAGATTTGTAAAAAGTTAAAAACATGAACAAACTTGGTATAACGTTGTAGCGTTTAAAAAAAAATTTCGTTGTTCACCTATGAATAAAGTGAAACGGGCATGGCAAGTTACGTAGTATCTTGAGTTGTTTGTAATTGATCAATATATTACTTAAGTTAAAATCAGCAATCATTTGTCTTAGCCTTCAATAAAACACAAAGATTTTTTGTTTGTTGTATTGTGAATAAAATAAAATAATTAATACAAACTTGACTTTTTTTTATTGATCTCAGTTGTTTTTGGAACTGTCATTTTATTGTAAACAAAAAAATTGCCTTCTTTAATTGATCTCAGTTGGTTTTTGATCTCTAATTTAGTAGTATACAAAATTATTTTATTTTGTTAAGTTATTTTATTAACATGCATGATAATGTGCAATATATCAAACTCGCCTAACCTTTTTACTTTGCTTAAAAGTTTTTTTTTAGAGATATACTTTACTTATGTGTGCTTCTTCTAATAAACAACGCGATATATCCATTATCGATCTATTAAACCTTTCTGCTACGCCATTTAATTCATGAACATATACAGGACACGGAGAGATAACGATACCCTTACTTTTTGCATAATTAAAAACTTCATTATTTAAATATTCCTTTCCATTATCACATCTTAAATATTTTACTTTTTTTCCTGTTAAATTCTCACATTCATTTACATAATATTTAATGCACTCACACACTTCTGCTTTAGATTTTATTGGGTATACTCTAGCAATCTTACTGTAATCGTCTATAAATGTAATAAAATATGTTTTTATTGTTTTTCTCATCTAAAGCCCGTATTTTGAAAAGGCCCACAAACATCTGTATGTACAATCTCTAATAAATCTTTCGCTCGATATCTATTATTTTTAAACGGTACATTATGCATTTTATTTTCTATACACGTTTTACATTTCAAAATTTCGCCTTTTAATCCATTCGGTATTCCGTTTAATAATTGCTTATTACACATCGTATTCAAATATTTAAAGTTCACATGACGTAATAATCTATGCCATTTTTCTTTTGAGTTCACATTACTAATCTTTTTATTTGAATAATTTACTATCAAATTATTTTTTTTAATGTTACTCCTCATGTGATATAGTCCGTTTTTCTTTTCTGCGACTGCCATTAAATTTTCATTTTTATCAAATATTTTTGCTAAATTTTTCTCCGAAACAATTCTACAATTATCATTAATTTTGCTAAAACTAATTAAATTCAAATTCATATCTTTAACGTACAAAACGTCTTTCATATTAATTTCAAATTGCTTTCCAAAGGCATCAAAATAACTTACAATATTTCCTATCTTTGTCGCTTTATTATTACCTAAATGTACATTTACCGGACTTTTCAATATTTCAAAACTCTCCAAGTAACTATCATTATTTACAGTGTGGTCTGTACTACCACTATCTAAAACCCAATCGATTTCACTACACTGTTTATCTTTTACCTTACTATTGTACGCAGTAGCTGTATTCCGCTCGACCTTGGCTATCTATGCGCCTGTGTTGTCGTCTCTGCTTGACTCGTTCCAGCGACTTGTGTTTTGATTGTTGCTTGCTTCTGCCTGGGAGTGATGTGCGCCTCTATAAGCATCTCTTCCCCTTGCTGCTCTATGACTATCTCTTCCTCTTGAACCTCTGTAGCCTCTTGTTGACCTCCAAGTCCAACTACTATTTGAAATTTGTCCTTCTGTTTGTTCTTGACTTTTACAGTTCTTCATCATATGTCCAAAATTTCCACATTTATAACATTGTCTTTGATTTTTATTCACTGCGAATACACTCGAATTTCTAATGGTTGTTTCGCCTTTATTACTTTTCAGTTTAGCCATTTTAATTTTATTCTTCACATATTCTGCCGTTTTATCTTGTAATGTGCACTTATGTTGACCTCTCCAAATGTATCAAACCAAGCGCCACCTGCCCAGCCTTTGGTACGCTAGCCCTTAGATCGGGTGTGAACAACAAGGTGGGGGAGAGGTCGACGAGATTTAAGAGGCCCTGCTCAACGAGAGGGACCTCAGAAGATATACGGCGCTCCAAGGACCAGGCGTTGGACCAAGTTATAATCGGGATCCCGTAATTCGCCAACACCAGCCAGAGCAGCCACGAAGGGTCAGCTTCTCGCCCGCATTAAGGCCAAGACAAATCAACCAAAAAACAGGCCTTACCACGTCGGTCAGGACGTAAGGATTCATCTTTAACAAACCACCAAGGATCCACGACAGGAGGACATCCTAGAGAGTGAGCGCGCGCGTGTGTGTGTAGCATGGTTAGTTTTTAAGTTTTATTCGTTTAGTTATAACAGCGTCAGAAATTTTAGCATCCATCGTTAGGGAATCTGCGACCTTTCACTCATCAAATTCAATAGAATAAACTCAATCACATAAAATAGAAATCTTTTATTTATTTATATAACTTTTTATATACTTCCTAAACCATATCACGAAATCCCAGAAAATTGATTTATAACAATTGGCTCCCAACGCGAGTCCTAAGGATGGATGCATGAATTTTATTTTATTTAAATAGACTATTATAAGTAGAACCATAAGTTATTATTTAAGTACGAATAATGTTAGGTAGTCGTTAAGTATATAACAAATTTTATATTTAGTAAGATATTTTGCGTTTATCGTATAGTTTTATATATAAAATGGACGGAATTCGAGCCGGTTCACTGCCGGATCTATGGGCAGTACCGCCAGAACGGGGAATCGAGCACATGATCGATCGCTTGCATATGAGAATAGAGTGTTTAGAATCGGAAGTACGCACTTTCAACCGGCAATTAAATAACCTAGCGACCGACAATAGAAACCGTCAAGAGAATGCGTGGACAAATAATTTATTGCGTGAAATGGCAGTGCCAAGCTTCTCGGAAGAATCGTGGGAGGATCCGGGAGAATTCTTATACGATCTTGAGCAGTACATAATGATTAAGAGAATTCCCAATGAATATCAGCCAAAAATCATTGAAAGAGCGTTGAAGAAAAAATCAAATTTGTGGTTTCAAGCGGTAAAAAAGCGACTCACTAGCTTTCAAGAGTTCGGAGTTTGCTTTCGGCAGGCGTACATGACGCAAGAAAAGATTGATCGCTCGATGGACATTTGGAAGGCGCAGAAATACAAGGAGGGCAGTTTTCTAAATTACTTTTGTCTACGAGTGAGCGAATCTAACAAGTTTGTGTCGCCTTATACCGAATCGCAAAGAAATCGCGTGATTATGAATCAACTGCCGCGTGATATTCAGATTGCTATGATTGGAAGGGATCTAGCCAACACCCAGGAGCTTGTCGAGGCTTTAACGCGTGCTTATGAAACGCGCATAAAGGATAATACGTGTTTGCAAAAATACTATCAAAGTAAGCCCAATTACCGAGAGGAGCGTCGCGACAATTATAACGGTTCCTATGAAAAATATAAACAAGCTAGCCAATTAAAGTCAAACACTAACAACAACACTCAGAATAAATACAAACAAAACCATCAATACGCGCGTGAGAAACCTAAGAGTTATGAATCATATAATAACAAGGAAATAAACTCTAGATCTAGCCGACCAAACCCTAACAATAATACGCTAACGAACGTTGCGACTATCGAAGTTAATAGGGATCAATTAAGCGAGACATTCGAGGCTATAGAAACCGTCGTCGAAATACATAGTGAAGCACAAGCCGAGGATTTTAATGATTCGGAAAACGAGAGTGCGACTCGCGAATAATAGGTTCTGTTGCGAGTTATGACATTGAGATGCAGGATCTAGCCTACGATGTCTCGGAAGGTTACGAGGAGAATAATAGCAAACTAAAACAAAAAATCAGATGCCTTCGTTTAATAGCTTCAATCGAGGAATTAAATTTCGAATGCTTAATAGATAGTGGTAGCAATGCTACACTGATTTCCCAGGCAGCGTTTGAACGCATAAAAAATAAAACAAGCGTAAAGGTCTTACCGGTGTCAAATACTTACCTTACTGGAGCTTTTGGGAAACGTTCGGAAAAGATTAAAAAACAATTATACGTCAAATTAAAAATACAAAGCCTTGAAATGAAAACAATATTATTAGTGGTAGGCAATCTAGTATATGATATAATTCTCGGAATCGATTGGATAGTAGAGAACAGGGTAATTATTAACGGTAAAGAGAAGGCTATTAGAATTGACAAGTTGCTTATAAACAACGAGCACGTAAGCTTTTCTAATCAGTTTTCTTGTACATATGTGCATCCGAAAATCGAGGAATACGTTGAATGCTTAACGCTGTCGGAAAGTCGCGGATCCTTTCCGGACCATAAGGACGACGCTCGTCTTTCTTTTGGATTGGGGAATGGTCATCGCTTTGTCGCTTCTGACGACAGTTTTGAGGATGAAATAAATAACGCATTGAGGGAATGTCAACATCTCAAAGAAAGTGAAAGGAATGATTTGCGCGCCGTGTTGAGGGAGTATAAGGATGTTTTCTCCAACACTCCCGGTAAAATGAAAGAATACGAATATGAATTTAAATTTAGAAGCAAAAATCCGCAATTCCGTTGGACCTATCCAATCCCTCTTTCGCATAAGCCGGCATTTCTTGACGAAATCGAGCGCCTCCGCAAGCTCGGCATTGTAAAAAGAGCGTCGAGTTCTGTTTGTAATCTGGTGCGTATTGTTGTGAAAAAGGATGGGACGGTTCGTGCTTGTTTAGATGGCCGGAAACTAAGCCTATATTTAGAGCCCGATGTTGAAAGCCCGCCGAGAATAACTGAAATAATACAAGATAACGCCGGGAGAAAATACTTTACGAGCACTGATTTGACGGAAGGATACTACCAAATACCACTGAGCGAGTCGTCTCAAAGATACACCGCGTTTCTTGTTGAGGGGATTATGTATGTTTTTTGCCGCGTTCCTTTCGGCATAAATGTATCTGGATCGGTATTCATGCGCGCATTAACAACAATTTTTAACGAGAGAAATCGCAAAGAATTTTTAACATTATACGTGGACGATGCTTTTATAAGATCGTACACTTTTCACGAGCATTTGTGGCATTTAAGATATTTTTTCTCAAAGTTGCGCGAATACGGACTTACTTTAAAATTAAGTAAAACGCGTCTGTGCTGTCAGGAAGTCCCGTTCTTGGGTTTTATATTAAGTGCCAACGGCGTAAGACCGAATCCCGAAAAGGTACAAGCCATAATGGATATGCCAGTGCCACGGAACAAAAAAGAGTTACAAAGATGTATCGGCATGTGTAATTATTATCGCATTTTTTCGGCAAAGTACTCTTCTTATATTGATCCGTTCCGCAAGCTATTAAGTAGTAAAAATCAATTTATCTGGACCGACGAATACACTAGAGCTTTCAATAACTTAAAGAAACAATTCGCAGAACACGTAATGTTGCAGCATTATGACGTGGATAGACCGTTCTATTTACAAACCGACGCGAGTAAACAAGGCTTGAGCGGTGTATTATGGCAATACGACGATAATAATAACATGAGAATAATCGCTCTCGTGAGTCGATGTATTACTGCATATGAATCCAATTATTCAACGTGTGAATTGGAGCTTTTAGCTATCGTCTTTTCAGCTATGAAGTTGAAATATTATCTCGCCGGTCGAAGATTCATAATAAGAACGGATCACCGCGCGTTAACGTTTCTGCTTAAAACTACATACCATACGTCGCGATTGATGCGCTGGACCTGCATAATGCAGCAATTCGTGTATGATATTGAGCATTGCTCCGGCAAAGACAATATCATCGCGGATTATTTTAGTCAGGTGCCGCCAAATCAGCGTAACTTTCGCCTCGATGATAGTAAACATCGTAGTAGCATAAGTAATATCGTGGCGGCTGCTCGTCTTGTTTCGACGTGGTTTCCGGAGCTACGACAGCTACGACAGC
The DNA here is from genome assembly GCA_024372645.1 of Trichomalopsis sarcophagae. NCBI lineage: Eukaryota > Metazoa > Arthropoda > Insecta > Hymenoptera > Pteromalidae > Trichomalopsis > Trichomalopsis sarcophagae. Next base: position 43,977 of record QLSS01000481.1, read on the forward strand.
TACGACCATAAGAATTATCGGTTACACGAGGGGATAGTCTTTCACAAATCAGATCGGGGTCCACGTGGGCGATTGTCGTTCCGGAGGAGCTCCGAGGGAGATTGGTACGCGAAACACATGAGCGCATCGGACATGGGGGTGTTTATAAGACGACAAGCGAATTGCAACAGAGTTATTGGTGGAGAGGCATGCGGAAACGTGTTAAGAGTTTCGTCTCAGCTTGCGACTTTTGCCAAAGAACGAAATATCTAAATAAAACAATGATCGGTCGATTCTTACAAGTAAAGGCATCGAGGGTGAATGAATTGGTGGCTGTCGATTATTTTGGGCCACTCCCTCGATCAACGGGCGGTGTCGAGTATATATTCGTGGTGCTCGATGTCTTCTCGCGTCATGTTGCGCTCTACGCATTGAAAAAGGCAACCGCAAAGGCAACGATAAATCGAATGCGAGCGTATTTTGAGAAAGTCGGGAAGCCGGAAAGGGTTCTGAGTGACCATGGAACGCAATTTATGTCGGGGGCTTGGCGTGATTTTTTGAGTCAGGAGAGAGTTCAGCCGATATATTGCTCCATTCGTCATCCACAAGCGAATCCTTCGGAACGCATAATGCTCGAGCTGGGCAAGTTCTTTCGGCTGTATTGTAATGAAACGCATACTGCGTGGGCTAGATACCTTCCACAAATAAACTATTGGTTGAATCATACGGCTCATTCGACGACGAAATATACTCCTTATGAGTTGCATTACGGAGTGCCAAATAAAAATCCGATTCGCGATAAAATTAAATTCCCGGAAGAGCTGCCTGAACCTTACGCGGTGAAGGTTGAACTGGCCAATTCGCGTACGGATAAGGTGCATAAACGACAAAAGGAAAAGCAAGCAACTTGGAGTAGAATCCCAATAAAAGATGGCGACCTTGTACTTCTGCGCGTCTCAAAACAGTCAAATCTCTTAGAAAGGAAGATCGCGAAGTTTTTTCATCTGTATTACGGTCCATATCGAGTGCTCCGCTCTTTCAATGAAAACGCGTATGAATTGGTAGGTATGGATGTTCCCCAGAAGCTAGTAGGCAGATATAATAGGGCTGATTTGCGCGTATACATACAGCCAGAGAACAACAATGACTGATGGAAGCGATGTTATTGTTTTTTGGTTATTATGGCGATCCCGTGCTCCAATGAGCGTTGTAAGATCCTACGATATTTTTAATTTGTATAATTTTAATAAAGGACTTCTTGTATTATTGTATTTATATGTAAGACCATTATTATTATAAGTGAAATCTATATATATACATATATATTTTTACGAAGGATGCGAGCGTTTAGATATTAACAGTACATGCGTGCGTTATGTAGAATATTTATAAATATAAAGTTTATTTTTTTTTAGCATTCTACGTTTACGTTTCTCTTTGCTTATCGTCATTATTCATTACAACAAATGTATCGGTACCGTGTGTTTTATCTTTATAGTGTATTTGAATGTCAATTTATATGTTTTATAGTAAATTGTTTATTCTTAAATGACTATAAGTAATAATCGACATAAATGTGTAATATCGATATATCAACGATTTGCGTGTGTATGAATGCTTTGTTTATATTTGTACCGTATATGTGTATGAGACTCAAGAATGAAGAAGTTTCGTGAGGTGGTCACTGTGTGGTGTTAATCGGTCAACATTGGCGTAAATAAGAGAAGGATGTAAGGATGAAGCCTCCTTTTGACTGGTTTTCAATGCGACGTTGTTCAGCCCTTGCAGCCTCATTCCTCGCATTGAAAAGGGGAATGTTGTAATGTGCACTTATGTTGACCTCTCCAAATGTATCAAACCAAGCGCCACCTGCCCAGCCTTTGGTACGCTAGCCCTTAGGTCGGGTGTGAACAACAAGGTGGGGGAGAGGTCGACGAGCTTTAAGAGACCCTGCTCAACGGGAGGGACCTCAGAAGATATACGGCGCTCCAAGGACCAGGTGTTGGACCAAGTTATAATCGGGATCCCATAATTCGCCAACACCAGCCAGAGAAGCCACGAAGGGTCAGCTTCTCGCCCGCATCAAGGCCAAGACAAATCAACCAAAAAACAGGCCTTATCACGTCGGTCAGGACGTAAGGATTCATCTTTAACAAACAGTCTACCACTGCCACGTCCATCCTCGGTAGAACGAAAAGCTACCACCAAGGATCCACGACAGGAGGACATCCTGGAGAGTGAGCGCGTGTGTGTATGTGTAGCATGGTTAGTTTTTAAGTTTTATTCGTTTAGTTATAATAGCGTCAGAAATTTTAGCATCCATCGTTAGCGAATCTGCGACCTTTCACTCATCAAATTCAATAGGATAAACTTAATCACATAAAATAAAAATCTTTTATTTATTTATATATCTTTTTATATACTTTCTAAACCATATCACGAAATCCTAGAAAATTTATAACAATCTTCATCTTTCAATGTATCTATTAAGTCGCCTATATAGCTATACGACTCCGGCAATGTATTTAAGATATAATTCAATTTTTCTTTTTCTGTTAAAGTAGCACCAGCACTTTTCAAATCATTAACACATTTTTCAAAATCCAAGAAAAAACGTTGCTGTATCACTATGATTTTTCAATCTTAATTTTTCCAGTTTATTTCGGCACACTATTTGCATTGCTGTAGATTCTCTTAAATACATCTAATCAAATTTCTTCATAATTCCATAAGCCGTTGTCTCATTACAAATAAACTCCATTTGTCTATCCGAAATAGAGCTGTATATATAGTTAATTGCTTTCAAATCAGTTTCATCCCATGACTCTTTATCACTTGCTGTTTTTTTTCTTTTAATATTTTCTTCACATTTTTTCATTTTCAAATACATTGTAATTCTTATTTTCCACATCTGGTAATTCTCTCCATCAAATACTGGTATTTTAAAATCACCGTTATTTGTCATTTTTGTATTTTCTTGATGTTCACTAGTCTCTAGATATTTTTTTATTTTTTAATATAATCACTTCTCTTGATACTTTTATTACTTATTACAATTTCATCAACCATGCTCTGCTACCATAATAAGATGGTGGAAAATAAATACACTATTAAGTATTTATTAAGTGTAATTTAATATAATAAAACGTAAGATTAGATAATAATTATATTCAGCGTGATGCTACTACCGAGGACTCTATGTAGTCTTTGTCAACTCTCTTTCAAGCGAGCACGCTGGAACTAGAGTTCCCTTTCCACTCTCTCTCACTCATACATCACGCGCTCACACGAACACCGCTGACTAGTGCACTAGCACAAATGTACTTATACTTAACAGAGACTCGTGAATACAGGGATTCGGTACATTGATAGTGTAAGGAGGGTAGCACATCTTCCCGTACAGGTGGGAGCTGCAGTGGTTAACCACTGCCGGACGCAGGAAGTACTTCACAGCTTGTTTCCTACGTAAAATGTTCAACTCGGTCGTACCATCATACGTACTGGATTTTTTTGACTTCCGCGTCACACTCTAACCTGGGAGGGGCGAGGTGACACCTCTGGAAATTCCTGCTTTCGCAACAGAGACGCTGAGAAACTCATTCCATGTCAGCGCCTCATACCTATGGAATAACCTGCCTTTACACATCAGAAACACCTAATCCACTGTCACTTTCAAAAAACTCGCTAAAGACCACTACTTCAAACTGGAAAACACATAAAATGTACACAGTCCAAGCACACGAACACACACACACACACACCACTTTTTCGCAAATTTCCATTTTCATCATCGCCTCACTCTCTCACTACACATATTTCTCAATGCCTCAATCTGCTATCAACTATATTGTTTACTCTATACTTTGTAACTCTGTATACGCAACATCGTACAACACATTGTACGAAAAATAAATCTAATCTAATCTTATCTAATCTAATCTCTCTCTTAGTCAGATTTTTAGTGACGCACCCATGCACACACGCGGCTCTTGCTCTGTATACGTCCGAAGGGCTGTCTGCTCTCCTACTTACCATGCTGCTGGAAAGACAATGTATTTACAAAAGCGGATACATTTGATAGATAAATATGGTTAGAATAATATATATATATATATATATATATATATATATATATATATATATATATATATATATATATATATATATTATTTTTCGTAAAAGATTCAGCTTAACTGGGGCAGAAAGTCTTGAGATACGAGGGTGAAAACGTTGAGATATCGGAAAACTAGGCTGTCTTGTAAGGGCTGTAACTTTGGCTCCGACCAATGAGAATGAGCTCACCAAAAAAGGAATTGAAGGCCTTTCTGAGACGAAAACTTTAAGAAATTTCTTTGATCAGAAAGCCTCAAAATTAAAGTATGCCAGTACTGCGCGACCGTACGTCCTATAACGCGAAATATGGTTAAATAAGGCCCTGAACCCCAACTTCGAAGACTTCGTAAATATGCTACAACCCAAATAAACAAAACCAAAATAATTACATCTTTTTCTAAGTCTGAGGTTCTCGGACTTTTTTTGCTAGAAAGCTGACGTTATAACGAGAAGATCCCTATTTTTTGGCTTAAAAATATTGATTAGGTAACCCTGTGCAAATGTTTGAAAATAGCCATTTTTTCACGATTTTCGAAAATTCAATAATTTATCACGGGAGCTAGGGGGAACCTAGAGGGCTAAAATTTTAGAAATAGCCGTTTTTTCTATTGTACTTTAACATACAAAATCGGCGTGCTGATTAGGCGACCCCCCCCCTGACACCGATTTGACGAAATTTATAGGAATGACCCATATATATATATATATATATATATATATATATATATATATATACAGGGTGTCCCATTTTAATCGATACACGCAAATATCTCGTGAAGGAAGGTCTCAATCGAAAAAATGCTAGAGACCAAGATTGTAGGATTTTGCGGAGGAAGTCGAGTGACCTTAGATTTGACCTTGAAAGCGTCTTCAAGGTCATTTTAAGTTTAACTTTGATTGTTTAAATGGTAACCCTATTTTTTTATAGCGGCAATGGAAAGAGCTGAAAATTTTACTTTTAGAGTGAGTTGTTGTGTTGTACTTCAAAGGGAATTTTACTCGCTATCGATCCAAATTTGATGTTTAGGACCCACAACTTAATCTGTAGAATTTACATTAAAGTAATGAATCACGACTTTTGACTCACGGTTTTTGTATAAAAGTCGGTCATTGCCTCTTCAAATGTTTCCTTCATTTACCTTCGGCATTAGCGTAACCCGGCATACACCACAGGGAGGTTGCACGATAGGATTTTGTACGCCATTTAGCCCTGAAAAGGGCTGATTGTTAGTTAATTATCTATTTAGGTGTTCAATAAAAATGAGCCTAGGTATAGATTACAATCCATTAAATAGAAGCTGAGACGTAAGCGATGCAGTTTTCAATTATGCAAAATATACAGGGTGAGAAACAAGATTGTGAAGCTTAATATCTTCGAAACTAACTGGTATCATAAACATCAAGATGCTATATAATGCTAACTAAATCCAAAATTTTAAATTGATTACTGCCTTTTTACTCCAGTTATCGCGTCACGTAGAAAGACGACTTTTTTCAGTTTTTGATGTTTTTCTCAGGATCTTCACCATGAAATGACTTAAAATTTAAATGGAATATAGTCGTAATAACTTTCAATAATCATGTTTTTTTTTAAAGATTCAACATTTAGTTTTCAAGTTAAAACAATTTTAAAAAATTACGCTTTATGGTGTATAATAAGAAAACGACGAATGATAATAAAAATTTTCCGCGGTAAAAAGATAGGTAATTTTATTCTTTATCAGGTACATATTGAGCAATTTACTTTTATTAAATTTTTCAATGACTTTATTATAAAAAACTGAAATCTCAAAACTAAAAAATCACTATAAAAAAAACGAGTAAACAAAATATAAAAACGGACTTTTTCCGACTATGTTCTAATAAAAACAAAGTAAATGAAACTTGGTGGGTTAAAATCCACTAAGTAGAAGCTGAGATACATCTGAACACACACACATCCGTACGAACATTTTCCAAAAACACCATTTTTCGACTTAAAAGGCATCAAAACACACTTCCCACACGTTTTTACACAATCTCCAAAAATTAATATTACAAGGCTTCCTTAGGAAGGAAGCAAAATATGGGCCTATTAAATTTCCATTGATTATGCCACACCAAACGTTAATATTCCAACGGTGTTGATTATCAATTTGTTGCATCCAGTGTGGATTTATTGCAGACCAGTAATGGCTGTTATGTCTGTTCAGATGTCCAATTCTGTTGAAAGTAGATTCCTCACTGAACATGACGAATTGGAAGAAATTGGGCTCATTTCTAATTTGATTTCTTGCACACTGACAAAATTGTACTCTATGCTGACGATCCTGCTTATTTAAATCTTGATTCAGTGTGATATGATATGGATGGTATCTGGCAAACTTCAGATATCTACTACAAGTTGATCGAGGTACACCCAGTCCACGTTGAATGGTTCGTATCGAAATATGTGGATCTAAATGAACCATTGCTAAAATGGCAAGAAATCGAGGATTTTGCGTCTGGTCTTCAATATTACGTCTAATTCTTTGACGTCGAAGATGACATCATCGAGCTCTCAATTCGAGGAAACGAATAGTATTCGCATTTGGATGACGACGTCTTGGGAAGCGTTCACGATATAACACTGCGGATCTTCTGTAATTTCTGCAACATTCTCCCAAAACAAGAAGGATGTCAATGATGTCATTTGCTGGATAATCTACCATTTTACCTCGATCTTTATCCAGATATTGGTTTAATGTTATAACATTGACAGTTTTAACATAAGAATAAGAAGCTGCTTAGCAAAATGTAATAAAGTCAAGGATGAAATATTTTTCATATGAACATGAATATTTATCAATGCAGCACCTGTGCAAAAAAAAAAATGACCAAAGTGCGGAGTTTTTTCGTATTAACGAGTTGTTAAATTGAATGGTTGAGTTTGCATGAACTGTGCTCTTGCTTTTATTATGACTTGATATCCACAAAATTCCCTTGAGATCATTTCATAAGGTATTAAATCAACAACACATTAATGAAATAACCAGACATTTAATAATAATTAATTTTAGGTAAATTAATGCTACTAATAGGTGCATGTTTCTATTAAATTGATATTTTAATAAACTTATTTTGATCCCTTGCTTTACAGCGTACTTGGATACAAATTAACCATTTAGCTGATATTGAATCTAAATAATTCACAGCTTATTTAAGAAAATCTATTAGATCTTAAAATTTCCTTTGAAGTACAAATACAACATATCACTCTAAATGTAAAATTTTCCGCTTATTTCATTTCCGTAATTACGAAGTAGCATTCTTACGGGAAAAATCAAAGTTAACCTTGGAATGACATTGAAAAACGATCGTCTTCCAATCGAAGACCATTGTTTTAAACGTCAAATTTTCCGCTCTTTCCATTGCCGCTATAAAAAAATAGGGTTTCCATTAAAAAAATCAAAGTTAACCTTCAAATGACCTTGAAGACGCTTTCAAGGTCAAATCTAAGGTGGCCAGTCGACTTCCTCCGCAAAAATTCTACAATCTTGGTCTCTAGCATTTTTTCGATTAAGGCCTTCCTTCACGAGATATTTGCGTGTATCGATTAAAATGGGACACCCTGTATATATATATATATATATATATATATATATATATATATATATATAT
>QLSS01000481.1:51717-76319 GCA_024372645.1 Trichomalopsis sarcophagae
TATATATATATATATATATATATATATATATATATATATATATATATTTTATAAAGTTTGTTTTAATTAAATAAAATAGTGATTTATAAAAAGATTTTATTACATAAAAGGATACTGGTACACATGTAAGGTACATTAAATAAATACATTCTTATCTTTTTGTTGTGGTAAGATTTTAGTAAGTAGTTATATGATACATACGGTCGTGGAAGTATTTTTGTACAAGTTTAAAAAATTTTCTTTTAACATACAACATAATCACTAATTTTTGCTTGTTGGAACTATTGATGAATCATCAAATTTAGTTTGATAAGATCATGATATGTATTCGATAACATCTAATTATTCATTATTTTCGTAACAGAATATAACTGCCCTACTCCCCAACTTAGAACAACATAATAGCCTATTGTATATTAAAACATAACAACCCTTAAAATATTAGAAATAAAACAAGAACACACTTTAAGTTCTCTCCATTATATACTAACCTTATTACAAATCTTTATTATTTACGCAGTTTATTTAGTGTGTGATAGATAAAGTGTATGCCTCAAAACGTACTGCAGTATATAGTTTAATCCAAAAATAAAATTCCACTAAAACACTGTATGATCATAATTTCTGACAGTAGAAGAAATTAATTTTTGGCAAGTAGCTATCTTACATTTTTGCATAAGCTTCTTCTAATTTTACCATTTCAAAAATATAAAACTATTTTCACACAGGTACCCTGGTAGAAGAATTAGCTTAGGCGTTGGTTTGCTTAGTAAGAATAACCTTATTTCTTTCGTTAAAAATAACCCAATTTTTAACCAATTTTAAGCTTATAATGAGTTAATATGCGGGTCGAATGCGACCATAACCTATATAAAGTGCAGCGAATGAGACAATAAATAAGAACTCCATCAATATTTATGGAAATAAGTCCAGTTTTGCTACTCGGGGGTTTTTGCGGTCGCAGAACACGAATATCGTGACGGCAACGCTTTGCTAGGTTCCTAGTGCCCAGGGTGAGCAGTATCGACATCGTCTCCATCAGTTTCACGGAAAATTAACGACTTTTTTGTCGTGACTCGTTGATTGGAGGTTTTCGAGGTCGCTGAACACGAATATAGCGACGGCAACGCTCCCTGAGGTACCTGGTGTCCAAGGTGGACAGTATCACGTCGTCTCCTGGAGTTTTTGCGATCGCAGAACACGAATATCGTGACACTAACGCTCCTTGAGGTACCTAGTGCAATAGTAATTAAGTAAAATACGTTACTCACGGATTTCTGAGGCCACTAAACATGGATATGGTGCTATACTAAAGATAATTCCAGAAGACGATGTTGATACTGTCTACCCTGGACACCAGATACCTAGAAAGCGATTATCGTCACTTTACTCGTATACAGTGACCTCAAAAACCCCCAATCAAAGAGTCTCGACGAAATATGTCGTTATTCTCCGTGAAACTCCAGGAGACGATGTTGATACAGCCAACCCTTGGCGCCGGGTACCTCGAGGAGCGTTGCCGTCGCTATATTCGTGTTCAGCGCCTCGAAAATCCCCGATCAACGAGTCTCGACAAAAAATGTCATTAATTGTTCATGAAACTCCAGGAGACGACATTGATACTGATAACCCTCGGCACCAGGTACTTCTGAGAGTATTGCCGTCGCGATATTCGTGTTCAGCGACCCCAAAAACCCTGGTAACAAAACTGTACTTACTCTCATCAATATTTACCGCGCTTTTTTGGTTTGGTGCATTATTATTTGCATTTAAGGTTACATCTCTTCTTTAAAAACAATATGGGCAAAAATAACCTTATTCTTGCGTTAAAACGATGTCGCTGTTAGCCAATTATAACCCAATATTCTTCACTTAGATAAGCTAATTCGACACTTATAAGCTTATTTTAGGGTTAAAATTGGTTGCTATTTCTACCAGGGTATTTTACAAAAATATCTTTTTTAAATTTGCAATTTTGGTGTTAGTTTTATATAAACAAACTTTTCTCACAATTCATTTTTTCTTATGAATCTGGTATAACATAAAACTTATACCCAATGGTTGGAATTGAAAAATATTAAAGCTAGTAATAAAAAAAAACGATATTATTCCTAAATAAATTACGAAAATCTTACTCAGTAATAATGCCATTAAGATTATTCTACTAATTAAAATCCTTAAAGATTGCGAACTTAAAAAAAATATTATAAATCTGATATAATACAAATCTTGCAGATGTTGTTGAGTACTTTAGTAAAATACACTAAGGGGACAAAATAATTTCAAAGGTTTTTGATTCGTTGGTAATATTTATACAGATATCTTCGCTCCCATGCGTTAACTTACAGCGGCTTCCCCTATTGCAAATTTTTTGCAAGATCTAAGATGAGATCGTACGAACGAAGATCTGGTATAAGATTCTGTTCAAGATTCTACGCGAGATCTTATCATTTTCAACCACGAACCTACGTAAGAACTTAAATAAAATTTCATACGGATATTATTTTTATGATAAGAAAATTCATCTTCTACAGAAGATCTTACAGAAGTTCATATGTTGAAACTTATGGTTTACTTTAAAAACAATTATTTTTTTAAATTTCACTCAAGATCTTACAGAAGATCTTGCATAAGATCTTGAGTAAATTATCAATGAAAAGGTTTTTCTTTTGGTGTTACATAAGATCTTGTATCAGAAGTTACATAGGATCTCATCACTGATGTAAATATTGACGTGATTTTCTGATGTATTGAAATTACGTATTTCTTCGTGTAATTTGATACGTAATTTGTGTCGTTAGTTTATTATGTATTTATTTTAAACGTTTCATCACGTAATTTTATGACTTTTTAGAAAAATTAAAATATTTCAGCTTCATGAAACATTTTTACGTGATTTTTGTATGTTATTTAATTACATAAATATTTAGTTTGAAATAATTATATTCTTATTAAATACTTTAAATTTATTAAAATAAGTGGCCATATAAGTACTACCATGAGGATGATAGTACAGGAAATAAGGGCTTATACGCCTTAGAAATTAATCATTTTTAATTCTTTCACTAAATTACAGAATATAAGAAAATAATATTCATCACTTAATAGTAGCACCTATATGGCCAGTCGTTTTAACAAATTTAAAGTATTTGAGAGTACTTAGTAGTAAGTATTTAGAACTAAATATGACATACTAAAATCACGTAAAAATATTTCATGATGCTGAAATATTCCAATTTTTCTGAAAAAGCCATAAAATTATGTAATAAAACATTCAAAATCAATGCATAACAAACTGACTTTACAAATCATATATCAAAATTACATAAAAAACACATAATTTTAATACATCACAAAATCACGTCAATATTTTCACCAGGGATGTTACACTTACAGAAAAACCCTTTTTTTGACAATTCACTCAATATCTTATACGTAAACTTAAGTAAATCATCAACGAATAAGTTTCTTTTTTTAAGTAAAACACAAGTTTTTACAAAGGAACTTATGTAAGATCTTATATAAGAACTTGTAAAAGATCGAATATACTTTCATATGCAAAATCTTGTACACGGTCTTGGGTAAGATCTTGAATAAATATTTGATAAAGATAATTTTTCTTATTATGAAAATAAGATCTTATATCAGATCTCATGTGAGATTATACGTTAGTTCATGGTTAAGAATCAATGATAAGATTTTATATGATTTTGGACAAGATCTTAAACCAGATCTTACATAAAATCGTTTATAGGATCTTATCTCATCTTTGCGAAAAATTTTCAATTGGGTTGAACCCCTCCCTCAAAAAAAATGCGGTATAGTGTCATGACGGGTAATCACGGGAAATTTACGAAATCAAGAATATTTAAAGCTATTTTGTCCCTAGAGCGTATCACAGTTTTGAAATTTATGTATATTTCTTTGACCTCAATTTAAAATGATTAAAAATTACGTAAATACACTAATTATTTTTACTGTAAGTACGTGAACCACCTTTTTATGAAAATTAACTTATTACTTTGACTTTAAAATTAAAAAAATATCGTTAAAAATATGTTAATGAGTAGAATAGTTTTCACGTTTTGAAAAAAACGAACAAAGTTTGTAGTACTATCATGGTTTCGCCCATGTCTTACGAAAATCAGGAACTATATTATTTACTACAACTATTGAGTATTAAGTACAGGTTTAGTAATAATATTAGAATAAAAAATTGATTTAAAAAACAATATGCCAAAATCGAGTGTAAATAATATATTGCGTACCAAGGGCGTAAAGTGGGCTTTTTTAGGCCGAGTGTGGAGTTTGCAGTACAAGTCAAGTCGAGTTAGCCCGAGCCGCAGAGAAGTACTGTAACCACACGAGGCCAAAAAGCCCGCTTAACCCTTGGTGCACACCATATTTTTTGTAACACAAGTATTGATTTTGTTGAATTTCTTGCAAGTTTAGAAGATTTGCCAATGAATTATGTAGCGGACACAAAAATACTCATAGCGCCCGGTAACAGCAGGCGCAAAGGTACTTCTAAATAAACAAATTATTTTTGGATCATCTAGTTCAAGGCATTTGTGACATAAATAGTGAGATTAAAACTTACCAAAAATTAATTTTATTTGCCTAGAAAAAAAAAACACCTAAATCACACAGCATTTTATTTCGCTAACTTTTCTATAATTTTTACCAGAGAACTTTGTGATAACATTCATTGCCTTTTGCTCTTGAATACTTATGCGATAAAAAAAGGTAAATTTTTGAGTTGGCATCGTTACCAATCGTAATTATGCTGGTGAAATGGATTGGTACATGGCTGCTGTGCATGTACATGGGTCTGTAATTGTGGTATCTTAATGTTCCCAAAATCAGCGTTTAATATTTCGTTGTAGCTCTGTAAAGGAATAAAATAACAATCATTAGAAAAAGTATCGTCATGTGAACGTAAAAAGTATATATATATATATATATATATATATATATATATATATACTTTTTCTAAGTAGTTCATAGGAATAATTATTTATTCATAGGAATATTGTATTTTTAAGTATTTTACTGAAACAATATTTGAAAAATCAATCTAACAAGTTCCTGCAGGAAATCCCTACAAGAATTTCTGCAGGTTACTTGGAAAAATAATTTATTAAAAAAATCTAGCAGGGGATATTGCTGGAGAAACCGCGAAAAATGCATGTATGATTTCCTGCTGGATATCCTACAGGATATCCTGCAGAATTACCTGTAGGATTTACTACAGAACATCTGCAAAGTGTGCCATACTGTGCCAAAATGTGCCAAAGTGTTCAAATTCGGAAATTGGCTGCGCTTTGGCACACTTTGACACACATGGGTTTTTCGGAAACAAACATCTCTTTTTTGACCAAGTATGGCACAGTATAGAACAGTTTGGCACGGTATGGTAGAGCATGGCACACTTTATTACATTTTGGCATACTATGGCACAATTTGGCACGCTTTGACACACTTTGGCACACTATGGCATACTTTGGCACATTTCGGTACAGTGAGATTTATACCGCCGCACGCGCGCCAAAAACTTAACAATAAATAATTTAAAAAAAAAAAAAAAAAAAAAAAAAAAAAAAAAAAAAAAAAAAAAATTCTAGCGTCGGTAAGACTTGAACCCGGATCCTTTGGGTTAGTAAGCTGAAGGTCTATCACTGAGCCACAAGTACTCGTTACAGTTAATGCAAAAATATAAACTCATGTACTTCAAGCAGCTGTAGATACTTAGTACTTTCACAATATTAATTAACAATTGCCCGTAATTGCCTTAAAGCTGCTGTCTGCCATAAATGTTGGAAAAACATGCCTCAACCCCTGTTGAAAATAAATACATATTTTTTGTACGTATCTTCAGTACGTACTAAAAACATGTAATTTGCCTGGAAATGCGTATTAAAAATATGTGCTAATTCGGGACTGACTATTTTGAATATATTGAATATCAATATGAGTATTTGATTTGCCCATAAATGGGAGTACCATAACACTACTTATGGATACATATTTTCGTACAAAAAGTCCTCAATTTCCGAAAAACCCATGTGTGTCAAAATGTACCAAAGTATGCCAGAGTGTGCCAAAGTATACCAAGGTATGCCAAAGTGTAATAAATTTCTGAATTTGAACACTTTGGAACATTATCGCATACTATGGCACACTTTGGCACACTTTGGCACACTTTGACCACAATCCATTTCCACAAGGGAAATCTAGGATTTGTTTATTGTCATATAAAATACTATTATTTAATTTTTCTAGAGGTTATTAGTTCTGAATAAAATTAAAAGAATATTTAAAATACTATTATTTATTTTCAAGTATAGCAATAAATATATTTACAAATGTACAACAAACTTTATTTATTTTTATCATTTTATTATTCAGTTTTGAATTTTTTTATTAATTTCTTTTTATTAGAACTAGCTAGTAAGTTTTTTCGGCTTTTGTCAACAAACTGAAGAAGATACTTTTCTTGTTCTTCATCTTGAGAACGGTAATTCACATACTCTTTAGCCAAATAAACTACCCTTTTGGCCCAATCGTTCACTACCATGAGGTGTTCTATTTTTTCGCGACACTATATGTACAAAGGATTGTTCTCCCATAACCTACATTCGTATTTCAAAAACTCGTAAACATTTGAACCTTGTAAAATAGTAAAAAGTTTGAACTAACTTTAACTATTTGTAAAATAATCGAGGGTTTTGTGGTCTAGTGCCCTCATGCACTGCTTAGACGTGTCAAATTTTTTTAAATTTTGATCTGCATCATCTGACGGATAGCTTTACAGTGATTCTACTATTTTCTTTTTAACGGTTATTTCAACATTATTGTCAAAGAGAGAAATAACACTGAGTTCTGGTGACAAATACCACAAGTGGTTTCGAATTTACGTAAAGTAGCATCAGATATGTCTTTATCTACATCATCGAAATTAAGCGATTTTATCAAACTACTCTAAAATTACCGCTGTACCACCTTCGAATCCTAAATTTACATTCGCTGTGTCACAGCACAGTGCATTTGTTAAGCCAAATAATCCTCAATCTTTCAAATATGCATAAATTACTGAAGCTGTTGTAGTCGCTTTCTGGTCTTGCAATGTAGGTACATTTATAATTTTTATAAATTTATCACTGGATACCAAAATTGACAATCGATCTATATTCTTGCAAGCCATTTCATCCTAAATGAGTTAGCTATCCCAGTGAACAACTAAAAAATTTACGAAAGTGTCTAGAATAATCTGCATTATTTTTTTGAATTCAGTCTTTCTTATTTCAGTCCTTGATATGTTGATAGATTTTCGATTGAAGATCAAACTGTTGACATTAATGTTCAATGAATGGGCAACAAGGCTGATTATAAAAACAGCATATCTGCCAGAAACTTTGGCCTTATCAAAAGCTGCAACAACTTATGAAGTCATGATGTTAATAGTACCTCTTTTATTTTTGTTCTTACAGTTCTTTCCTATGATAGTATAATAAATATTACCAGAACTTTGCGAGCTTATACATGTCTCTTCACTGGATGTTAGTTGCTGTGAGGTATCTGAACCTAAAAACATATATGATATAATTTATTAAAAGTATTTTTACTCTCTGAAACAATTTCTTGCATATTCTTAATATTATGGTGTTATATGCAGTGTTTAAAGTTATATATCTAATTTTTTGCACAGAAACTTGTAAAATTGTATAGAATAGACTACGATGACAGCATTTAATTAACTGTTGTTGTTATATCTCTCGTATCACACCCTATGGCTCGAGCGTGCAATTTTGCATACAGGTGTCCGATATGAAAATCAAAATTATATGAGTTAAGATAAAAACAAGTTGATATATATTCTTCGAATATATCAAAACAAATTTCCATATAAAATTTTAGCTCTCTAGCTATGATAGTTTTTAAATGAGAGACAAAATAAGTTGCATTTTGGCTAAATGTTTGGCTTAGTTCCGATTCAGACTTAATTACTTCTGGAGATTCATTCAATAATTCCAAGGCTTCCTAATCTGAAATATCATTATTTGCAATTAATATAATAGTGAAAAAAATGTTCGAGTATCGTCAAATTATAAGAGCATCATTTACCTGACATTTTTATACAGTTTAGCATAGCTAATTTATATTTTAGAAAATCATTTTTTTCTTTATCATTTAATGACTTAAGTATTTTGATTAAATCATCTTGGGATACGTCAAATATATTAGACATTTGCCCAAGAAACTCAATGACTTTCTTACTCTTATTTTTAAATATTTTTACTTCTGTATAGGAGTAATACAATTTACGTAACTTTGCCTCACAAAGATCTATTCTTCTTTATTTTATTAACGATTCCTTCCCATATATTTCTTACTTCTTTGATCACAACCTTAAGAGCATAAAATAGTTTAGATTTATCAATCTGAGTTTTAAACAGTAGTCTTCTAAGAGAATCTGAATTAGATGGCAGATAATTTTTATCAAATTCTGAAATCAATATGTCAGTTATATTCGACAGATCCAAATTCTGTTAATCAGAAGCCATTTTTCATCTCTATATAGGGATCTGCTAAATTTTTTTAAAAAGAATATTGAAAGAATGTAATCGATATAAAAATTATAAAATAAATCAGTAATTAATGAATCGGTTTAGTTTTTCGCATTCAATTTAAAGCCCGAGTACACACATTCTCATATGTTTTTATATTTTATATCTTATTGACGAGAGGACACAGGAAGGAGAGGAAGAAATGAGTTACTCTCCGATTACTAAAACTAAAACTCTGCAGATTTTATTAACTAAATTAAGAACTAATATATCACAGGAAAGAGCGTCTGCTCTGTTAGGCGGCCAGACCCAGAATGGCGAACAGGGGCGCGCTCCCCGTTCGCCACGTCGTGGCGTCTGCTGAAGGCCATCATGGTGTCGACTTCGGCGGTACCTAGTTAGTCGAAGTCGGCTCTTGGCTGAAGCGTCTGCTTGCGCTCGCGGCGACGCTGCCCAGCGCGTGGCGCCACAGCTACTCCCCCGCCAGTGCCGGACGTGTCCTGCGTCCGGAACGATACCGTCTTCCGTGGCCTGTTGAGGGGTGGACTGGCGGGGAATGGCGGCGGCGGTGGTGTTGAAGGCGCCGGGGCAGGCGGCGGTGTAGCTGGTTGCGACCGGGTGGATGGCGTAGGCGCTAGGTGCGCCTGCGTGGATGGTCCCAGGTCGGAAGCTGCTGAAAGGGTCGGTGAAGGTCGCCCTGCCTCGGGCGTTGCTGGATGTCGGGCCTGCGCCGATGGCGCGGCTGATGGGGTTGCCCGCGCCAGTGGCTCGGCTGATGGAGCTGGTGTTGGTGGGGCCCTCGCCGGGTGTGAGGTGCTGCTGCGATGCTGGTCGGCTGCCTCCAGGTATGTCGGCTTGAGGGAGCTGGACGACAAGGTCTTGGCCTCGCCGTTGATATCCACCACGTATCTCCGCTCGTCGATGCGACGGATCACCCTGTGTGGGCCCGTATAGGGCGGCTGGAGCGTTGAGCGGACTGAGTCTACCCTTCTGAACACGTGTGTGCAGGTGCGCAAGTCGACGTGAAAGAAGGGCATGCAAGATGACAGATGTCGGGACCCTGGGACCGCACGCAGCCTGCTGATGAGTGCCCGTAATTCAGCGACGAAGGCCGGTGCGTTGGTGTCTGGGTATGTGGCTGAAACAAAGAAGTCGCCCGGGACTCGTAGTGTCGTGCCGAAGAGCATCTCTGCCGGAGATGCCTGCAGGTCCTCCTTGTAGGTAGTTCTGAGGCCCAGCAGTACAGCTGGGAGGGCCTGCGGCCATGGTGTCGGTTTCAGCACATGAGGGCAGCCTTGAGGCCTTGAGGGTGCGATGAAACCTCTCCACCAGCCCATTGGCTTGCGGGTAGTAGGGTGTTGTGTGCACCCGATTTGCGCCAATGATCTTCGCGAGGGCGGTGAAGAGGCGCGCCTCGAATTGCGGACCCTGGTCCGTGGTGATGGTGAGCAGAGTCCTGAACGAGCTGATCCAGTGGTCGAAGAAAGCTTGCGCAACCGTGTCTGCCTGCTGGTTCAGGAGAGGAATGGCGTGCGGCCACCTGGAGAACCTGTCAATAATAGTTAGACAGTACTGTAGGCCCGAGCACGACGGGAGTTTGATGAGGTCCAGGTGAAGATGGCCGAAGCGCTCATCCGGTGCTGCGAAGTCTCCTAAGGCCGCTCGATTATGCTGATGGACCTTGGCGTGCTGGCACGGGACGCAGGCGCGCGACCAGCGCGCGATCTCCTTACGAATGTGAGGCCAGAAGTATTTCTGGGTGATGGACCTCGTGGTCGAGCGAACGCCCGGGCGAGAGAGACCGTGGAGTGCTTCGAAGACGGATATCCTCAGCTCCTTGGGGATGTACGGCCGTATTATATTTCCATTGACTGCGCAATGCAGGGAGGAACCCTCGATGTTCAGGGGCCGAAGTTTTCCGTCTCCGGTTTCGAGCAGAGGCGTGCAGCTCCAGGGATGCAACGCCTGTAGTAGTTCACCAAACCCGGGAAGCGGCGAAGCTGTGATGTGTCGGCCGGACGGGGAAAGGCTTGAATGGCCTCGATCTTGCCCACCGGAGGACTACATAAAGGTAGACCACTTCGTCCTTGGCCAGTGTGCACTTATCCGGATTTATCTTAATGCGAGCCTTGCGGAGTGTCGCGAAGAGCGCGTTGAGATGGTCAAGATGCTGCTTCCTGCCCCAGGAGGCCACGACTATGTCGTCCAGATAGGCCCGCGCGAATGGCAGGTCGCGCAGAAGATGGTCCATAGCGCGCTGCAGGGATTGAGCCGCGTTGCGAAGCCCCATTGAAGATCGTGTGAACTCAAACAGTCCGAACGGCGTTATTATTGCGGTCTTGTGTGCGTCTTCTGGAGCAATCGGTACCTGATAGAAGACCTTTTTCAAATCTATGACCAAAAAGGTGTCACCCTGGAGTTCCAGCAGGAGGTCTTCTATGATCGGGAGCGGGTATCTGTCCGGGACGGTGCGGCTGTTGAGCTGGCGGTAGTAGCCCGTGATGCGGTACGAGCCGTCGGCTTTTCGGACCAGCTGAAGAGGACTCGCCCATGAGCTGTCCGACAATCGAACGATGCCGAGCTCCAAGAGTGTTCGAAATTCTGCGCGCGCCGCCTCGAGGCGCTCGCCGTGGAGCCGGCGTGGCCGCGCTGCTGCCGGAGGTCCGTTCGTTGCGATGTGGTGAAGGACGGAGAGATCCGAGAGAGATATGGATGTGCTGCCCGGAGATGCTAGGTCTTGATACTCCCTCATCAGGTCAGCGAACACGCCCTCTGTAACGTCAGCGGAGATGTTGACCGCGACGGAGAAAATCTGTGTCGGCAGCATCCTGCCCGTTGAGTGGTGTGTATGGTCCGCGTCGAAGAGCTGTCTGCGCCGAAGATTGACAGCGAGGCCGAAATGGGCTAGAAAGTCTGCGCCGATGATTGGATGGCGGATGAATTTCCACTCGAACGGTTTGGACAGCGCGAGATCCAGGGCCATAGACTGCGTGCCGTACGTGCTGATTTCCGACGCGTTCGCCGCGCAGAGAGTCAGCGGGCCACGAACTCTCGCCTTTTTAAAAATACTTCGCTGCAAGAGAGAGACAGCCGAGCCGGTGTCCACCTTCCAGGAAACGGAGCTTCGATGTTCAATCGGTAATGTGCAAGCGGCGTTCCGTAGCTGCGCCGACCGCCTCGGCTTGCAAGGGCGGTAGCGCGTTTAATTTTCCTGTGCTGACGAAAAGGTGCACGGCCGCTTGCAGCGAGTGACTCTCTGGCCGAATTCCCGGTGGTACCAGCACCAGTCGAGGTTGACAGAGGCTGGGGCGTGTGTGGCGGCTGGACGGCCTTGACGAGGGCGTGAGCGCGAACGGGTGCGACGTCCTCTGTTGCTGTTGCTGGGATCGTTGTTGCTTGCCGAGTTGAGTAAGGTTTCGAGGAGCCTGCTCTGCTTCTGGGTGCATCGAGGCTATGTCGCTGTCTGGCTGGGGCGATGTCGTACCAGAAGAGGCGCCGCTCGAGGATGGCATTGACGAGCGTGCAGCAACGGCGTGGACGGGCAGCTCCGGCCCCATGGCGAGGTCGGCCAGGTAAGCAAGCTCGTCGAGAGAAGAGGCTGGCAGAACTCGGCACAAACGGCTGGTGTTGGATGGCAGGAGGTCCAGCCATTTGACTCTGAGCGCCTCCTCCGAGATGGCGTTATGCGCGAGGCGCCTCATGTGCCGGAGCAACTGCGATGGCGTGCGGTCGTCCATGCGCACCTCGTTAAGGACCTGGTGCAACTGCATGTCCGAGGAGATGGCCAGGCGCTGCAGCAGAGCGGTCCGGAGGGCCCCGTAACGGCCGGTGGCTGGCGGGTACAGAATGACGTCCGAGAGTTCCTGTGCGACATCCTGAGGGAGCCGGGCTAGCCACAAAGCTGGATTATCATTCTAGAAGGACGGTAAATCGCAGCGCGTAACCTCGGTTGGCGGACGAGGGAACGGCTGCAACCCGCCGGCGGGCATAGGAGGCGGAGGTGGTACCTCGCTGGAACCTCTCGCGTCAGCTGCCGTGCTGAGGTTTTCGTTGCCGCTGCTCGGCTGCGTGGGTGTACGTAGCACCATCTCTGACTCGCCGAGGTGGGCAAAATTGAGAGCGCGGCGTGCTGCGAGGCGTTGCGAAATTCTAGAGCCCGGGCGCGACACGCTGAGCGCGTGGCGTACCGCCGAAGGTTGACGGGTAGCGCCTGGGCGCAGCACGCGTGATGGTGGTAGCGGAGCCAGCGAGGCGCGCGCGGTGGTCGGCGCGCTGGCTCTACGCGGCGCGCAACACTACCCTGAAAGCGGCCGCTCGCGCGGGAGGGCAGGGGCGGAAATACGTTGAGCGCGGGAGACGCGCGCGTCGACAAGATGGCCGCGGCGTGGGTACGCGGCGTCGGCGCCGGCGGTCCGCAACAGGTATGGAACGGTGCTTGAAGAGAAAGAGCGACTCAAGGCCGTGAAAGAACCATACCTGTTGCGGGGCGTGGAAAAACCTGCTGACAAGGTGACGCTGGCCGCCGGGCGCTGTTGATGTCCAGGAGTCGGCGCGCTGTTGATGGCTGTACTTCTCAACCGCGGTGCTCCGTCGGCGATGTTGTCGCTGCCGCTCTCCGCTGCGGGGTCAGTTGCGCCGGCTCACCGCTATGCCCAGCGTGCTCCAGGAGAAACACCTCCCCGGGGGCGAGTCGCACTGGGCCGAATACGTGCCTCTGCTCGCCAGAACAGCGACGCTGACGAGAGCAGCTAATTAAAATGGGCCGCCGCTAGCTGTATATGGGCTGCGACGGGCCGTTTGTTGATGCGATAAAATCTCTCTCTCGGCTTCGTGCGGTACGCCGAGAGAAAGAGGTGGGCTGGCCGCCGTGAGTAAGAGAGAGAGCGTTGCGAGGCTAGCGTCGGCTGCTCGCACTGTCCTTGGCTCTGAAGCGTCTTCTTGAGCGGGATCACCACTTTAGATTTTATATCTTATTGACGAGAGGACACAGGAAGGAGAGGAAGAAATGAGTTACTCTCCGATTACTAAAACTAAAACTCTGCAGATTTTATTAACTAAATTAAGAACTAATATATCACAGGAAAGAGCGTCTGCTCTGTTAGGCCGCCAGACCCAGAATGGCGAACAGGGGCGCGCTCCCCGTTCGCCACGTCGTGGCGTCTGCTGAAGGCCATCATGGTGCCGACTTCGGCGGTACCTAGTTAGTCGAAGTCGGCTCTTGGCTGAAGCGTCTGCTTGCGCTCGCGGCGACGCTGCCCAGCGCGTGGCGCCACATGTTTCCTTCCATTCGTTCCAACGAACAGAGAAATCATTAACAAATCGAATGAGCATATCTCGGAGTCGATAACACCTAGAGACGTAAAAATACGACAAAAACGGGAAAAATAAGAACGTTTTTCTGAATTTTTCAATAATTTAGGAGCTGAACCTTAGTCAAAAAAATTTTTTTCGTCCCAAATCACCGCAGGGCAAATTGCTTTCACTCAAAGAGATGATATAAGTGTACATCAAGTTTGAAAAGAAATTGCTAGAGAAATAAGAACCTAAAGGTATGAAAATTGTGAAGAAATGCTCAAAAACCCGTTTTTTAAAAACTGGATCGTGTTAAAAACTTTTTTATAAGGAAGTAATTGTCGACATGGGAGCCGGTATTCAAGCACTTTGGTATATCACACACACACACGCACACACCCACGCACATATATATATATATATATATATATATAATTTTATAGGTTATAAAAAAAGATTGAATGTTTGTCGAAGTTGAGAAAATAAAAAGAAAATCCGTTTCTGAAGTCTTAGGTACACTCGGGGGAGAAAATAACTTTGAATATTCCGGTCCGTCCAACGTGGCCGGCCATGACACTTTTGTCCGATATGTGAGCTGGGTTGTGGCGCGCGCAGCCGGACGAGCAGCAGCCGCTCTTTCTTGCGTGTCTTTTGACTCGTCGCGCGAGCTCGGGAGTGAGAAAGTGTCTGTTGCGCAGTGCTGGGGTGACAGTGACCCGCGTGCTGGACTCGCTCGCGAAAATGGAGACCTGCTGCTACTGCGCGGGCGGCAAGCTGTCATCAATTTTTACTGCCGTCTGTCGTGTAGTGTTGGAGTGACCCGTGTTCTGGAGTCGGTCGCGCAAACGGAGACCTACTGCTGCTGCTGCTGCTGCCGCTACTCCGACAGAAGGTGCTCTCCAGTCCAGCTACTCCTCGACTGACATGCTGTGTGGGCATGAAGGTGGAATTCGCGAGTTATACTTTGAGGTTAAGTTAAGCATTACCCCACAGTGTGTGTGTATATATATATATACACAACATGCTGCATACCGGCAGACGCGAGCTACAAAGCGAGTGGAAGAGGGGAGAGGAGGGAGATTGGAGCGCTTCAATCTCCATGCTGTGTCCGTGCGCATACGCTCCAGCGCGCGCTGTAGCGGCGGCGTTTCTGCGAAAGCTGTGGGATAACCAGTGGCGCAATTATTTTGAATTGGAAAAACAAATGCAAGCTACTTACCAACTCCTGCTCAGTGCATCGCTTGTCATTTCCATCGCAATCTTCGCAGCGTCGACACCTCCCAGTGGAAGGAAACGGATCACCCCGAGTTTTATAGGCATGGCAGCATCTACTAAAATGTTTGGTAAGTAAAAATAAATCCTATTTCAACCGTTTCCGGCCTCATTGAACGTTAACAAGAGATTTTTATTGCATTCTAATTCAATGCGCAAATTCTTGGCATTTCTTCATCACCATAACTTTTGTTTTGCTCCTTTTCTTTTCCAACTTTCAATTTATAATCTACTTAATTATTCATACTGAACTTACTACTTATATTAGAGACTACAAAGTTGAAATGGTGGACTTGGGGAACCAGGACGAGCAGGACATATGCGAGCTGCGACAAGTGATACCAATTTACATGGCCAGAAAAGTGAATCGTCTCCACGAGAGTGGCATTTACTTTGCAAGTCTCGTCTCAGAGGTTGAAGTGGATGCAATTTTTGGCAGACTCGTAGCAGAACTGAACACCCGGCCACGTATTCCACTTACAAGTAAGTCTCTTTGTTTAAATCTCACATCTTGAGAGTTGAAAGCCGTTCAATATTGTATTATCGTTATAATCATTCACCGTAACAAAAAATTTATTGGGAAATGTGCAAATTACAATAAAAATTAATCAAACTATAATTTTAAATAGAAACAACGCCAAATAAACCTTAAGAAAACATAATAAAATATTACTCATAATTATAAACTCATTTTCTTTGTTGTGCAGGCTTGCAGGTAAAAAGGATGTGGAACTTCATGGGGTTTCAATACATCAAAATAGCCAAATTTTTAAAAAGAGGACTCGTCAAGATTCAGCAGCTTGATCCAATTGACTGGGCCCTATACAAGAATCTACGAGAACTTGCCATGCTGATATAGTGATTCCAGCTATTTTTCAATTTGTTTCATTCAGTGATAGTGCGCACAATTCATTAACTATAAGTAAATCTAAAAATTGATTAAATCAATGTAAAACTGACTAGACTCGGTGATTAATTTTGTAACATAATACTATTATTATAGAACGATATAAAAATTGTAAAATTTACTAGATTGTAACTTGTAAAAATAACTATATTGCAAAATGTACTATGAACGATGAATATTAAAAAATGATTCTATTGTAAAATGAGATTATAAGCGCTGATAAAATGTTAATGTAAAAATGAAATGCAAAGATGCATTTTGTAAAAGTATATATGTTGCATAAAATTAGATTATAATAAAAATTAATAAAATTTAAATGAATAGAAATTGTAAAATTATAAAAAAATGTTTTAGATAAAGTCTTCGAATAATTAGATAGAAAATGAAAAATAGATAACTTGATTAATTTTGAATAAATTTGTTAAAATTGTAAATTTTTAAAACTGTTTTCAAATAATACGAATCGAATGCATCCGGTTAGGGACTAGCTTGATTTTGAATTGTTTTCTTTATTTGTCAAAGTGTCAAGCAGTTTTTGGTTTGATTGCTCTTTTAATTAAAAGTTTAATTATGCCGTTTCCCCGACAGATGCGAATTTAAATCAAATGCGCGCGTTGTGGAGTCGGAGAGAAAGCTTTTACGAAATGGCGGAATATTTTGATTGCACGGAGATGACTGTGCGTAAGTGGTCTGAACGGTTTCGGGAAGAGGACATTGAGACTCCTGCGCACGATCTTCGCCATGACAACAGTGGCAGGAAATACAAAATCTCCGATGAAGAATTACAACAAGTTGAGGATGCTCTCCGGGTCAATCGTTTCGCTCCCGCTAATCGCCTACCAGATGCTCTGGACTTGGATGTTTCACCGAAAACATTGCGTCGATTAATTAAAAAAAGGCTGAATTATAAGTTTCGGAAAGCAGCACGTAAGTCGCAAATACGAAATCCTATTGATTAAGTAGAAGACTTGCTTATGCAAATCAGCATCGATTTCGTTTCAAAACAGACTGGAAGAGAACGGTTGCTGTCGACGAAAAAGTTTTTTCCACCGCTAAGGATGGTAATGTAATTCATTTACGTTTTAACTTTTGCTATTTTTATTTTGAGTTAAATTTATACTGTAATTATTTGACGGTCAGTGATATTGTCACCCGCACGCAGTTTATCTACGGTACCGTGTGCCAGATCTATATATGTGTTGTGCTCTCCTATAGTCTGCTACTATAACCTACAATTGTCGTCACCTGTTGCTCCAATGCTCCAAAACGTTTTTTGTATAATTTCTGTTGTTTATTTTTTCTGTCAGTTTGGTAATGTTCATTATATATTTAGACTTGATAGGCAAGTCATTCATTTATTTATTTATTTAACGATTACACTGTGAATTGGACTACTGAAAGTGACTACTCTTATTAAAAGCATGTAAAGTTTTGAAGTTACAAAAAGATTAGATTCTACTTCTTAAACATCAATATTATTCGTCTCGAGTCTAGACTTGCCTTGAGTCATTTTGCCACTTAATCAGTTAATTTGTCAATTAATTTATTTTCTATTTTTAGGAAGACTGTGTGTTTGGCAACAAAACAAAAAAGATTTAAAAGCAAGAACGATTACAATAAGTACTGTATACGATAAACAATTAGAATATATTAGTGAATGTAAATCAGCATTTGACATGATGGAAAAATTCGATAAAATGAACAAATAATTTGTAGAGGAAAGCTGGAAGAAGTAAAATTGAAGAATTTTGATCAAGTAGACGATTTTTTCGCAGAATTTGAGAAAACCTTGAACGAGTTCAAGGCGGCTGGTGGAAAACTAGATGAAACAGAGAAGATGAGGTATTTAATACGAGCACTACCACCAAGCTACAGCTGCATAGGACACTTCATTGATGTCATTCCAGAAGATCTAAGGACAGTAGATTATGTCAAATCAAAGATTAAAGAGAAAAATTATACAAAAAACGATTCCGATAAAAAGAGTAATGTAAGTACTTTTACAGCTAAGTTCGAAGGCAAATGTTACAACTGTGGAAAAGTTGGACATTACAAAAATGCATGCACGAGACCACCAATGAAACGGTCACGACTCTTCTTGGTCCTGTGAATGATTTTATTATAGAAAAGTGGTGAGCATTTGCTTAATCTGTGTCGTAATCTTGACGACAGATACTAGATAAATTCTATTTATCTTCTTTTATAATAATTTGATTATGATATTTGTTCAGGTCCGGGATACCAGGTAAAAGGAATGTATACTAAAATAATTGTTGATTTTTTTCTAGTTAATAAACAGAATGTATTTAACGACGTGAATTATAAAACATAAATTGCAATGTTAATTTTACGTTGCAATTGAACCTATATATTTGGTTCTTATTTATCTGTTTGATTATTATTTAATATGCTTTATTATGCAGTATTAAATATTATCTAATTGATTTATGCTTCTTTCTTTTATATTTAATATGTAACTTATTAATTATTCTGAACGATACGCGTAAATTGCGATATCTTGTGTTTTATGTTCAGATACGCCTAAATTGCGTTATCTCTTTGCATATTCTGTTAATTCTGAACGATACGCTTAAATTGCGATATCTTATATTCAATTTTGGTATTACAAAATGTGTGTCGATGTTTCTATTCAATGCTTAATTGCTATTGAATAGAGACTAGGCTGCGTAAATTGCAGTAGAGCTAGTGTCTGTATTAGGCCGCGCAGGGCCTTTTATATGTTGTGAAGAGAGCGCGGATTAAGCCGCCGGAATTTTGCACACTTTTGCAAAATTCCCACTTATATTGAAATTGACACAGAAATCTGCGCACGCTTCGCCGCTGCCGCGTCACCGCTCGCTCTTATGCTTTGGGCGTGTGTATGTTGTTGGTGAGCGCTGTTGATGGCTAGCTCCGTAATGTTTGTTTTTGTTGCTCTCCTGCCACTGCTGGCTACTCTGTGTTCTTGTGTGTATATGTCGTAGCGGGATAGCGGAGCATTTATATGTTTCTGTGGGCATATTCAAATAATTTTAGATTTTGGTTATAACATTTTTGTGTTTGAGCCACGAATCGTGTGTGGGGCATTGCAACCACAGCAGAGTAACCGAGGATGAGGTACTCAATCCAGTCAAGGTCAACGAGGTTATCAAAGAGGCTACAACAGTGGTGGAAAGTACAGAGGTCGTGGCCGAGGCAGAGAGCAAGGTCAACCCAGAGGTGACTCTTCAAGCGAGCAACAGGGCAACTATTCATCTGAATCATGGACAACACAGGTATACCACGACTCGAACAATTCTTATACCTACCCTTGGGAAAAGTATAAGAATGATAAAACAAGTGAAGTAAATCATGTAACAGGTTGTAGCGAAAATTGTAGTGAAATCGATTAGTTATTAGATAATGATTGCACAGATCATATTATAAAAAATGATAAATTCTTTGATAAATGTGTAGATTTGAAAAAACCTGTTGATGTAAAATTACCAGACGGTAAAATGTTAAAAGCAACCAAAATAGGAAATGTTAAAACTTATTTTAAAAATTATTATAATCAGAAATATGTTGATATAAAAAATGTCTATTATGTTGAAGGCATTAAACAAAATTTGATGAGTCTTGCAAAAATAACTGAAATTTATACAGTATTAGCAAATAAACATATTGCAAACATTTTTAATAAATCTAGAGAGTTAATAGCTGTAAATGTATGTCAATTCAGTCAAATTAACTGACAAATAAAAATGGTATAGGGCACTTGGCCATGTAAATTTTCAATATTTAAATAAATTCGTAAAAAGTAAATTAGTTGAAAGAATACCAGAAAAAATCAAAAATATTGAAATGAAATGTGAAAATTGTTTAGAGAGTAAAATGGCAAATGTACCTTTTGAAAATAGCAGATCTAAAACTACTGAGGTTCTAGAATTGATTCATACTGATTTGAATGGTGCACATAACACAACTGGTTATGGTAGTGAAAAATATTTTGTAACGTTCGTTGATGATTATAGTAAATGCACTAGAATTTTTTGTATTAAAAGTAAATCAGAGACTGCAAATTGTTTAAAAGAATTTCTAAATTTAGTAGAAAATAAATTCAACAAAAGAGTTAAAAAATTATGTTGTGATAATGGCAAAGAATATTTAAACCATGAAATTTATGATTTTGTAAAGTCTAAAGGAATTGAATTTTTGCCATGACCACCCTACGTCCATGAATTAAATGGAGTAGCGGAAAGATATAATAGATCCGCAATGGATATGGGTAGATGCTTAATGCGAGAAGCTAAAATATTCATAGGCGTTACTGGCCCGAAATCATAAAAACGGTCGCGTATTTAAAAAACCGTACAATTGCAAATACAGCTGAAAATAAAACTTCTTACGAAATATTTTTTGGAAAAATGCCTAATGTAGATAATTTGAAAATTTATGGTAGTCGAGTCTTTGTAAGAGTTCCAGAAGCGCTGCGAAAAAGCAAATGGGATGATAAAGCTCAATTAGGCGTACTAGTAGGCTATGTTCTAGTCAATGGTAGAGTCATTAATGCTAGACATGTACAAGTAGTTGAGGAAAATACTAAAATTATTTGTTTAGAAAAACTTGATGATGAAAAAGATAGAGATTTGGAAAATAGCGAATCTGAAAACGTAGAAAATAAAATACTGGAAAAAGAATCCAAAATTGATGAATATGATGTAAATTCAAATCAAACAAAATCTCTTATCTCTACTCAGACCTTCGGGGAAAGTAGAGATAACAAATTAATTTTTGATATGACGCTGAAAATGACAATTCAAGTTTAAAGGTACAGAGAAAATCTAATAGAAAGAAAAGTCCTGTAAATAGGTATGGAAATCCTGTAACTCATTTTATCTATGTAAATCACATTGATGCAAATGTACCGAATATATTTGAGGAGGCGTTAAACTCAAATGAATATAAACTATGGAAAATTGCGATGGACTCCGAAATTTATAGTTTAAAGAAAAATAATACTTGGCAAATTGTTGAACGGCCAAAAGATAAAAAGGTTATCGATGTAAAATGGGTGTACAAAAAGAAAAGCAATAATGTCTATAAAGCTAGATTAGTTGCTAGAGGTTTTCAACAAAAGGAATACATTGATAATGTTTGTCCACCCGTAGGAAAAATGCAAACCTTAAACATTTTATTGTCTTATTGTTGTAAGAACAATTTATTTATTGAACAAATGGATGTAGAGGCGGCATTTTTAAATGGTTATGTAAAAACAGAAGTTATATGTTAATGAACCGAAAGGTTATGAAACTGGAGACAATAAAGTTTGTAAATTGCAAAAGGCAATCTATGGATTCAAAGAAAGCCCTAGAGCTTGGTAAAATTGCTTTAATAAATACATGGAATGTTTAAACTTTGTTAGAAGCAACTATGATAATTGTCTGTACATACAAAATACAAGCAAAGATCCAATATATATATATATATATATATATATATATATATATATATATCTCGTACAGCGTAAATTATTTAAGTCGATATCAAAATTGCAACGATCAAACTCAGTATAAGTATGCGATGCGAATCTTAAAATATTTGTACAAAACGAAAGACTTGAAACTAACATATTGTGACAATGTAAATAGCGAAATACTAGATTGTATGGTAGATTCCGATTATGCAGGTGATAGTGTAGATAGAAAATCCACAACTGGATACGTAATTAGATTATACGGAAATGTTATTTTTTGGAAAACCCACAAACAAAGTGCGGTAACAAAATGTTCAACTTTTGCAGAATATGTAGCTTTGTCAGAGGCAGTCTCCAAAATATTATTTGTAAGAAATTTATTGAGTGAACCATTTGATGTAAATTTAAATGAACCAACAACTATTTACGAAGACAATTAAGGAGCAATTACAATCGCGTAATTCGGAAACTTTACTCCGAATTCAAAGCACATTGAAGTGCAATATCATTATATAAATGAAAGCTACGAAAAGGGCGAAATAGATATTGTAAAAGTTGACTCGAAATGTAATTTAGCAGAGATCTTCACAAAGAGTCTGAATAAAACAAAGTTCTTAAACAATAGAAAAGGTTTAAGACTAATCTAAAGCGCTTATGTAAAATCCCAAGTTCAGTTGTAAAACTCAAGTTCACTTGAAATACTCTTACTTCGACTAATCGAAAATGCGATAACAAATTGTATGCGTAACTGAGAATCCATGTAACACAAATGTATCGTATTATAATGTAAAAATATCACGACTGTAAAATTCAGGAGGCGTGTTGTAATATATGAATTTATACAGTCGTAATACTATTCAGAAATGGTACTCGTTGCGCCATCTACTGGTTGTCGACGATTTTGTGCAACGAGACGAGCCCATGCGAGAGTTACCGCACCGCGTAAGCCTCGCGTCTATACTCTAAGCGCCTATTAGAGGCTATTGCCGATACACTTATTTTCAATATACTTTATTATAACTAACCTCAGTGTTATCATTTATTCCACCATTCCAACAGTTGTACCATATAATACATTTTTGTTAATGAAATACAAATGTCACATAAATGTTGAATTTTGTGCATCAATTCAGAGTATAAAATATATCAATAAGTATATCCACAAAGGTAGTGATATTTGAAATTCAAAAATGTCAAAATGATGATTGTAATCAAGAAAAACTTGACGAAATTACAAATTATCTTGATGGTATATATCTTAGTCCAATGGAAGCAGTTTGGCGATTTCAAAAATTTGTATAAGAAGTCATAAAGTTGAAAATAAGCCTGTACATGGAAAATACAAAAATTATAAGATATTTCAAATTAGTAAAATTAAAAGTGCAATCAATAGTTGGCAAACGACATTATCAGCTTGGTTTGAATTAAATAAAATTAATAATTTTGCAAAATCTTTAAAGTACGTAAATATTCCAGAACATTATATATTTAATAAGACATAATAAATATGGCAGAAGAGAAAAAATGTAAAGAAAAATATTATAATTGGTAGATTAAATTAAATTAATCAAAAAAAAAAATTTATCTATGGCATGAACTGGTATAGCTTTGATATTACTTCCAATGGGAATGACCAGTCATAGAACATTTCGTTTATCTTTAGATTTAACCAATAACCAAGTCTCATTTTTAAGATTTAAATTTGACAAAGAAAAATTACTAAACGCGGATTTAATTATTTGGAATGAAGCTTCTATGATTCCAAAAAAGGCTTTAGAAATAGTTGACAAAACATTACGTGATCTATGTGATATCGAAATTCCTTTCGGAAATAAATTAATAATATTAGGGACGGGAGATTTTCGACAAATTCTCCCTGTTTTAAACAATAGTAATAGAAGCACTATTATAGTAGAAACTATAAAATCATCATACATTTGGTCAAATTTCCACATTTGAAGTTAAATATAAACATGCGTTCATGTTATAAAGAATTTTCAAAATTATTACTGAAAATTGGAGTTGGCAATATTAGAACATTTAAAATTCCAAATGAATGGAAAACAAATGATGTATGTTCAAAAATTTTTGGTAAAAAATTTCACTTTTCGTTAAATAGTGTAATACTCGTTTCTCATAATGAATACACGTATTTTTTAAATAAAAAAATTTTAAAACAAATGAATAGCGAGGAAAAAATATATTATAGCATAGATACTGCAACATACAAAGGTGTTGACAAATCTGATGATAATATTTATATAAATTTTCCGATGGATGTGTTAAATAACATTCGTGAAGGATTACCACCACATGAACTCAATTTGAAAATTGGTGCAATTGTTATGTTAATAAGAAACTTAAGTATAACAGAAAGTTTATGTAATGGAACACTATTAAAAATTACGAAATTAATTAAGTACAACATAGAAGCTGAAATTATAACTGGAGAAAAATTGGAAATAAAGTTTTAATACCGAGAATTACTTTAAATACTGGAAATTCACCTTCATCATCGTTACCACTTATTGTATATAGAAAACAATTTCCCTTAGTCTTAGCATTTACAATGACTATTAATAAATCCCAAGGTCAAAGTTTCGATAATGTAGGATTATATTTAAAAAAACCATTATTTTCTCATGGACAATTATATGTAGCATTATCCAGATGTAAAAACCTTAATCAATTATTTATCCAAATTGAAAATGAAAATGATACTGAAATTGAAAATATAGTTTGGAAGGAAATTTTTAATTAATACAGAGTTTGTATAAAATTTCTTGATTCTATATTTGTTGCTTTTTTTGTGATATCAGTGAATATATACATTGGCTCTCAACAACTACATACTTTCACCTTATGCTCTCTGTAAAAACTGCAATCTGTCTTACGCGTGGACTAATAATGTACATACTCTAGTACAGCTCCTAAACAGTAGCTATTTAAAACATACAAAACTATACATTTCAAAACAATTTTATATAAGACATTTCCTCTTTTGTCTTACATTCATTATTTTATAGATATATAATAAATGTTGACATTGTAATTTAAGTAAGTTAATTCTACAAAATTCGTGTTATTGCTGTGTAAAGGGCTGTGGGGG
>QLSS01000482.1:0-63607 GCA_024372645.1 Trichomalopsis sarcophagae
CACCGACCTTCTTAGCAACTGCTTCCCCCACGCAGCGGCGCCGCGCGACCGCCGCGCACACTTCCCCTCACGCGCTTCTCCGACGGGCGCTGTGGTGGGGGAATTTTCTTTTCCCGACTAGGAAATTGAAAACTGAAGGAAAATTTTTCGGACCAATTCCCTTAGACTCAATTTTTCGCGCTGATTACGATGGTATAAAAATGTTGTATTGTTTCAGAATCACCCTGTATATACATACATATTAGCGCCTACGATTAGATTATAGTAACTTTTGGTAGTACCAATAGAAGAAATGTCACTATACAATATAAGCACAGCTACATTACATGCACACACGACTATGGATAATAAGTATATCCCTACTGAAAAATCTCGGATGAGTGAATCAGGTAATTCTCACCTAATGATTACGCTAAAATCTTATGTAACTGATGATTTTTGTTTTGAAGGGGACAGAACCCTTTTAAAACCTGAAAAATAAAATTCTATGAAAATATTAGAAAAAATTTATTAGAATTAAAACGTTAAAGTTTTTTTACCTATATAATATGATGTTTTCTTTAATTATTTACCAAGTTAAACCGTTATTAGCGTCTACTATATGTAATAACAATTGCAACCCGAGTGATAAACACACGAATTCGGGTTGTACAAGGGCGAGGCTCAAATCTGCGTGAGGCCGGGCTCTACCCCTGTAGACTATGAATCCGTATAGTTTTACCATAAGCAATGTTTGAATCGAGATTTCATGTCCTTCTGCTACCAGCAAACCCAGCGAAGGTTAAGAAAGCATGAAACGCCGATATTTTGACTCTACACTCTACAGGGGGAGAGTCGAGATCTGCGTGCGGACGGGCTCTCCCCCCCTAGACTATGAATCTGTGTAGATTTGCCCTAAACAATGTTTTTGGACGAGATTTCATATCCTATTGATGCCTGTAAGCCCAGCGTAGGTCGATGAGCCTGGAATCGTTGATATTTATTTATTTATGATTGTGAACGCAAAATCGAATCTACAGGGGGAGAGCCAGGATCTTCGCGCGGTCGGTCTCTCCCCCTGTAGACTATGAAACCGTGTAATTTTGCATAAACCATATTTTTATCGAGATTTGATGACCTTATGCTCTCGACAGACCAAGCAAAGGTCAAGAAGGCAACAAACGGTGATATTTCTTTATTTGAAAGCGTTAATACGAATTTGGACTCTACAGGGGGAGAGCTAGCATCGGCACGCGTCCGGGATATTCCACTTAATATTAATTTTTAATTGGAAGTAGAAGATAAAAGCTTTCATTTGTTTTTTGGTGGGTAAAAATGACCGCTTGGATCAAAAGTTATGACCATTTTAAAAAAGGGGAAAAATCATTTAATTTTTCAAGGATCGTGATTTTTCCCTTTTTTTCAATCGCAGACAACTTTTTATCTAAATAACTATTTTCAACGATTTTTTTTTAAATTTCAGCTCTTTTCTCGTACTATAATCCTAGTCATATGGATTTTTCAAATTTAAAATTTTTTTTTTTGGGAAAAGTAGGACTCGTTGAGGCACCTATTAGAAGGGCCAAAAAAATTTCGAAAAAATCGAAAACTTATTTTTTTATGACAAACTTTCGATCTGAGCCTGGCACTCTTCGCTAGAGGCGGTTTGGTAAATAAGGGACACCCTAATGCACACACACACACATATACGAATAAACACTGCATGTACTCTTAATTTCTCTCTCTTTTTTTCTCAAAGGCATTATCTCCATCAATCGAAAGGAGATGTGATTCAACACTCCGCAGCTAATATAAGGGTTGGTACCCTGAGGAGGTGGTTTTAGTAAGAAAAAAGATAATTATTTTATGTTAATATAGCATATAGGTGCATATAATAAACTGTAGATACTACTTCATCATCAAAGTTTTTATTTGTGATACGTACATTATCAGGAATATAACATATGTATTTATATATTTTGTACATAATATAATAAATATATTATTATTATTTACAATTATATTCAGTTTATTCATTACCCCTATATTACTAGTATCCTATCCCATTATTCCTTTTTTTAACTGCAACTTGCCAAATATTATAGTTTAATGCTGCATCTGTATCATTAAATTATACAAACTGAAAGTGTGTCAGCATCGTTGCTCCTTCATTGCTATGCAGCTGAGCTCTAGTTATCGTAACAACTTTTATCTCATAATCCTCAGTATTCCTTCAGAGATAAGATGAGGCCAAATATATTCATTATCATATATTATAAATGCAGTAATTTCTTTTTTTTTCTTTTTTTTTTTGGTAGGAGGCTGTGAATCCTTTTAACGGACGACTGTTCCCTTGCGGAACACCAAGTGTGGGACTCGGCAGCGGCGGCCACCCCTACCCACTAAACACATATCTCCCTGTTCGCTCGACGTCAGCCCGGTACCGTTTATCACACTACTTCGGACTGGGCCGTTGTCTTTGCGCGTCCTTTCTTTCTTAGACTGCAATATACACCGCACGTATGAGGCAAACAGCGTCCAAGCGTCCGTGCTGGCTGTCATCAGTCTTGTCACGTTGTCTGGCGTAATCGTCGTGCCGAGAAGCGTTTCCAGTCTTTGTCTTTGCTCGGTCCAACGGGTGCACACAAAGAACGTGTGCTCCGCGTCGTCCCAAGCTTGTCCACAGTACGTGCAATCCGGTGTCGTCACTCTGTTTATTCTGTGAAGATACTTTCGGAAGTACCCATGGCCGGACAAGAATTGGGTAAGGTAGAAACCCACCTCACCGTGCTTCCTGTCCTTCCAGGGCCCAACCTCCGGTATCAGTCTGTGGGTCCAACGTCCTTGTCCATTCGTTGTCCACATCGTCTGCCATTTCTCGATCGTCTTCGTCCGTTCTTCCGTCGCAGCGTCTGCCCTCCCAACGCTCGAGCTTCGTGCGAACAAGCGTTTCCGCTCGTGCGCAAGAAGGTCGATCGGAATAACGCCTGCTATCGCGAAGATCGCATTTTCCGATACGGTCCGGTACGCGCATACGATCTTTAGTGCCCCGGTTCTTTGCACACTCGTCATAGCCTTCGCCCGTCGCTTGACTTTTAACGCGTCCGCCCATACCTCGGCCCCGTAGTTCATGATCGAGTGGGTGACGCTCATCAGTAGTCTTCGTATACTCGGTCTCGGTCCTCGCGTGTTGGCCATGAGTCTACTCAAAGCCTTCGTCTTTTCTGCTGCTTTCGTAGTCACGTTACGTATGTGTGGCCAGAAGGTCAGTTTCGTGTCCAGGGTCACCCCCAGATACTTAACTTAGCTCTTGGTTGTCATCCGTTCCGTTCCCATAGTCATCGGTATTATCGTCTCGATCCGTTTTCTAGTGAGTAGCAGCAACTCAGTCTTTTGCAATGCAAGTTGCAGTCCGTACTCTGTCATCCATCTGTCTACGCGTCTCATTACCTGGTTCAGTTTCAGCTGAGCCAAGTGGGCGTCACGTGCGGTTATGACTGCTGCCACGTCGTCCGCGTACGCGATGAGGCACGTGTCGTCTGGCATGTCTAGTCTCAGTATACTGTCGTACAGTGCGTTCCAAAAGTCAGGACCCAAAATGGAGCCCTGTGCCACCCCTGCCGTAACCCGTTTTCGTCGCATTCCATCCGTTGTCTCGTACGTCAAGTACCGATCCTGTAAATAACTTCTCACAACTCGCGCCAGGTAGGCCGGCACTCGGAAGGTTGTTTCCAACGCCTCCAGAATGTCGGTCCACCTCGCGGAGTTGAAAGCGCTCCGTACGTCGAGTAGCGCCAAGAGTACCAGCGGTCTGGCTCCGTGGCATACGTCGTTCGTCTTGTCCACGATCTCCAGTACGTCCGTTATGGCTCCGATCGTTGAGCGTCCTCGTCTAAAACCGTGCTATCTGTCCGATAAGTCCCCGGCAGCTTGCACCGCCTGCAACAGCCTCGGTCGCAGCAATAGTTCGAACAGCTTTCCCGATGTGTTCAGGAGGCTGAGAGGCCTGTAGGAAGACGACGCGGCAGGATCCCCTTTCCCTTTGGGAATGAGGACCAGCCGCGCAGTCTTCCAAGGCCCCCCGAACGCTCCCGCGACCAGGCACCCGTTGTAGATCTGCAGCAGCGCATCCGGCCTTTCGGCAGCGATGATCAGCAGCAGCTCCACCGGGATGCCATCTAGTCCTGGAGCTCTCCGAGGCTTCAGCTTGGCTGCAGCGCTCTGAAGCTCTCCCACCGTGAAAGGTGGACATTCTATCGCCGTGTCCTCGTTCGTATCATCCGTTCTCTTCGGGTGAGTCGGGAAGAGATCATTTACGATCCTCTCCATTGTGTCTCCGTCCTTCGTCTCTGTAGGGTTCCAGGCGCCAAGTTTGCGAGTCACAATCTTGTAGCCCTCCCCCATGGGTCTGAATCTACTTCGTCCTCTAGTCGTCTCCAACATTGTCGTTTGCTGTCGTTGATGGTACGTCTGAGAAGCTTTCTCGCAAGTTTGTATTCCCGCGATAGAGCCTCCCGTTCGCGTTCGTCCTTCTGGTGCTGTGCCTGTCTCCGCAGTCGGTGGCACTTTCGTCTGATCTCAGCAATCTCTGGGGTCCACCAGTAGGCTTGCTGTTTGTCTCGTCTGTACCGTTTCCGTGGCATCGTGGTTTCGCAGATGCGCTGCAGATACTTTTCCAGATCGTTCACACACCGCTCGACCACGACTTGGTCCGTCGGTCCCCGTGACAGATCCACAGAAGGTGTCGCTACGTTCTGCAATTGTCTCGTCAGTTCGTCCCTGTTTATACGACCAGTGTCCCAACGTGTAGTTCATCTATTCTGTGTCCGTGTTCGCCTCTTCACGGTGTCACTAGTCAAGCTAAAGGTGATGTACTGATGATCGCTGGCCGTATAGTCCTCGATCACTTTCCATCCCCGCAGCTTTGTCAACAAACTGTCCGTGGCCAAAGTGATATCCGGGATGGAATCACCGAAGCCGGGTCGTCTGTACGTAGTCACGTTTCCCTAGTTAATTACTTCCAGTCCCAGTCGGGCAGCCATCTGTAAAATCAGTCGCCCCCTTCTGTTCGTCTTAGGCATCCCCCACTCGACCGCCCGCGCGTTAAAATCGCCCGCCATGATCACGTCGCCCGAGAGGTCTCTGACGACGTCTTCCAGGGCTTCCAGCCTTTTGGCGTACTCGCGCGAACTATTGTTCGGGGAGAGGTAGACGCTGACAATAATGACAGCGCCGATCCTCACCCAAACATAGTCATCCCCGCACCCGCTGTCTGTGATACGCGCCGCGTTTATCTCTCGGGCCCACACCGCCACCGTGTTCGAGCTGCTCGCGATCCATGACGGTTCCGAAAGGTTTCTGTACTGCTCGCTTATCACGAGCACGTCCGCGTCCGTTTCCGCCGCAACTTGAGGAAGCAGCGCTTGTGCCACGCTACTTCTGTTCAAGTTGCATTGAAGTATCGTCAGATCCATTGCGACTGTCTCGTCCTGCCTTCCGTCAGAGCTGCTTTAAATACAGCACACGAGGACGTGCCAGGCACGTGAGCCAGGTCTTGGTTGGCTCTCCCCGCGCAGAGAAAGCAGGAAAGTGTGCTTTTGCACGACCTTCCCACATGTCCCTGTTTGCCGCACTTCCAGCAGCAGTCACGTCTGTCGGGTCCCGTGCACTCAGTTCTTATATGTCCGTACCCGAGGCACTTGTAGCACCTCGGAACGCGGAGCCTGGGTCGTAACCGACAGTTAACCCACTCGATTTTAATTCGGCCCTTCTTGAGCAGGTCCGCCGCCTCCTTTGCGTCAAACTCGCAGACGGCCAAGGCCTGTCCGCGGTTGTTCGCTCCAAAGACATGGACGGCCCGCTCACCCTCCGTCCCCAGTTCGCGGTTGATCGCGTCCGCGAAGTCCCTTGCTGTCGTGACGCAGTCCAGGTCCATAAAATCCAGCGTCACCCTGGAAGTAAGTTCCTTTACCGTCGCAGTCTGTCCCAGCGAATCTTGTAAAGCTCGTAGAAAGGTCTGGCGATCCTGATCCTTCTCAAGCTGCACAAGAACCGCTCCGTCCTTTGTCTTGCGTATGGCTTTAACGTCAACGTTACAAGTCGACGGATTCACATTTTTCCGCATGGAACCCAGTACGTCCGCGTACGTCTTTCCAGCCTCAGGTTTGATGAGGATCGCGCCTCGCCTAGGTTTCAGGCTTAAGCGATCCATCTTACGCCCCTGAGGCTCGCTGGTCCTCGTCCGTTGCGTCTCCGTTGTATATCATTATTATTAGATTTCTCGAGTGTTAATTTACTTTTCGAAGAGGAATCCTTTATGCACCAAATCTAGGATCCGTTTCATCAATAAACAGATCATTCAATGCAATATTTTTTGACAAATGTTTGACTAACTCCGTTCATGCAATTTCTTCTTTTTCACGACCATATGCCATAGCAGGTGTATCGTTAAGTGTCGGAAACAGAAGTGATTTAACAACATTTTTACAGGATGTTTGTGGTATGTCATATGACAAATACGACCAATATTTGATGCAGTTAACATTTGTTTTCGAAGATTCATCCATAAGTCTGAGTTGCCTTGACTTCTTGTTTGAATCTCAATATTAATGCGATCTCTTTGATTCGCCAATAATTTGTTATAATGATCTTTTTGTAACAATGCATACTGTTCTGCAGGAAGATCTGGTTTTTCACATTTGGCCCATAGTTTTTATCTGTTTTACTGTAAACATATTTCCTTTTTCTTTCATTCATCATTCTATCCATTTTAGTTCTAGCAACCTTCGTTTTGCGCTTTGTAACTAATTCTTCTAAACAAATCGGGACTTCTTTACCCATATTTTTATAAATTTGGATGTAAGCTTCTTGGGTATTGTGCTGTAATATAGCTATAGCAACTCGCGTATTGTATTGATTGCTGCAACTTAAGTTTGTACGTTTACTACAAACTTCTTTAGCAACAATATTATTAAAGGACTCTAAAACATTATTAGTTACTTTGTGTAACAAACTTTCCGCATGGTTGCTTAAATATTTAATGGGTTCGTCAACTTTGTCATAAAGATTAAAGGACTTCAAATAGGGTACATAATTCATTTGTTTTTCTTTAGAATCTAAATTTTCGTTGCAGGTGTAACCAAATTCCTTGCATCTTTTATGCTCGCCGAAAATGTGACTTGGTATATTTAATATACGTTTTCCCAAACCTATTACTTTCTCATCCCATGTTTTATTAAAACACAAAAGTTCTCGATCAACTTCATAAATAACTGATTGACGAATTTTTAAAACGTTATCTTTAACCATATTACGAAGCATAACAAATCCATTTTTTCTTTGCGCTTTCTTTTGTGTCATAGCCGACACTGTTTTTGTTTTTTTACATAACTTTCGTAGTAAATGATTGGTACATTCGATTTTTCGAGGTACAATGTTTAATTTTATATATGGGTTTGAATCGATTAAGCTTTTATGAAAATTGCTATCGCCATCGCCGACAAAATATTTATATATCAAATTATGATTATTAATACTTTGCTGAAAACCCTCAACTAAAGCCTCAGACTCCATTAACGTTGAAGAGGTTGATCGCAAAAAATTTTTTCGACAGTTATGTTTTTCCGCAGTTGTACCTCTTTTTTCAGCCCTTTAACATTTAGTACAATATTTATTTTTTATTCCGACGTACAAGATTTTTCCGGTTCTTTGCCCAATTATGGCACCTTAGCCAGCCAATAATCCATCAGTATGAGTGTAACCAATCCCTTCAACTAACGTCCCCAATACAGAGGATTTATATCCATTTCAGTACGAGAAACACCTTCAGACCACACGCGACACTTTTTGTCACATCTGCGGCATTTGAAACTGAACTGTGATCGTAAACCTCCATGGTAATTGGTTTCCTTTTGAAATTGCCAATCGTCTAATCGACATCTTTTATTATCGTGACGCTATAATGCATCACGCAATTCATGCCAAAAATAATCAAAATCAACAATACGGCGACCATTAAGTTTTCCTTCAATGAAATCTCGAAACTTATTGCAATATTTATTTAATTATTTTCTTCCCATTTTTCGACTTTTTGCAAATATTCTTTTGTTTTCGTTTCACTAGCTTTCGAAGCAGTCGTTTCATATTTCGAAGTTTTTCTTTACAAGATTTTAATTCATCTGTTACCGAAATATTGTTATGAAAAAATAATTTATAGTGACAGAAATAACAAAAAAATAATGGACACAAACCGAAAAAGAATATAAAAAAAGAGGGAAAAAAAATGTTCTGGTTTGTGCCTGAACTGTCAGTATAATTTTATATTTTTCTTTTCTTTATCTGTGATGAGTAGTCGGCATTATTGTCAGACAATTGACCTTCTAACAATGGTGATAAAATATTACTACTATTACGATTACAATTATTTTGCACGTCTTTTTCATTCGAACAATCGTCAATATATGTTGAAACAGACTGATTACTACAATCATTTACGTCACGTGTGGACAATGTTACATGCAGATATTCATGCTCCACGGGAAATTCAGTATTATCAACAGAACCAGGGGTACTGTCATAGAATATATCGTCAATTTCCTTATTCCCTGCATTTTTGAGCTTACCTTCATGAAGAACTTTTTCAACGCATTGTTTTGCCAATAAGTCATCCTCAGTTTGCTGTATTTGTTGTTCTGCTCTTCTACATAACAGTGTATAAAAAGTAAAATAATATTATATTAACAAAATATTTGTTATTTTTCATTGTATAATTAGAAATACGCAACTAAAATTTATGAATGTAATCTAATTTTGTTGAGATAGGTCCACTTGGGACTCTCCCCTCTTGCGCATGCGCGAGCTCGTCGAGCTGCGTTGCTCGGCTCGCCGCGCAAGTTCGTCTCCGGCACTCCACGAGAGCGCACGTGCTTACTCGCAGAGGTGTATTGTTACGAATACTAGATTAAGTCAGACTCACCCAACCTGATCCCAACAGGTTATGGGCCGGGTGAGCCACGCTTCAACTGAGCAAAAGAAAAACCGGGAGGCACGCGCCTAGAGACGCGGGAGAATTGTTAGCTCACGAGAGCAAGTGTAGTGTAGTGACAAAAGGCAGCAGATAGAACTCAAGGGTGGTGTGTATTAAATCATCATCCGCACCTTTGTGTCACGAGGCCAGGAGCCAACGCATCTCCTTCGAGAAGCTTCAACAAGGGGGTCATCATGTGGCGGCTCGAAACGGCAAGCTCGTCGTTCAGTAAGTAAAACAAAAGTAAAACTAATAAAAGTGTAAAGTCGTGAAAAATTCGCGTAGTTAAAGTCTAGATTAACGTACAAAGAACGTAAAGTCACGAAAAGTGCTACGAAGAAAAGCATGACAAAAGTATAGAGTAAATTCAAAAGTGCTAGATCGTGTAAAAAGTCGTGAACAAAATGAGAAAATTAGAAGCATTTCGTGAAAATACGGAAAGTTTACAAGAAAAACTGAGAACAAAAGCCCGAAAAGCTAGGCGCGATAAGCCGTGTGTTTCTGAGAATTCAAAACAAAACGCAGCAAGTCCCACATTTCCGAGAAGTCGAGCATGGGCTTGTGAGAGGGGGGAGACTGGAGACACGAGGCAAAGATGGCGACCGCCAGCGCTACATCGGGATTGTCTGTCTCTCTCCACAAGACCACCAGTTGCTAGCCGCATGGCCTGAAGAAGGGGAGGGAACCAGCTAGCGTCTTCTACCGCGGAGAGAGCGGTAGCGTCGGCAAGTGCGTGCGTATAGAGAGAACAGTGCGGGCAACATCATGCGGCGAAACGTCGCCACACTGCATGGGCTGAGAATCTCTGGCGGCTCGCGCGGCAGTGTTGCGAGCGGTGTCTCCCTCTCTACCTTTCTCTCCTGTGCGCGGTACGCATGCGGCGAGCGGAGTGTGCACGGGCGCGCTCTCGCTCTCTATGTCTCTCTCTCTCTCTCTCTCTCTCTCTCTCTCTCTCTCTCACGAGCACAACCTGAGCGGTGCGCTGTCTATACGCTTTTTTACAATGATTTTCTGAAATAGAAAATACTTCAAATAAAGAAATTTCTCTTAAAAATTCTTAGAATCAGTAACCGTTGAGTAGCATGTTTAATAGTGTTTTTCTTTAAAAATCCTGTGTTGCAAAATAAATACGGACTGCAGTTCACTAAAAATCGCATTTTGTGAGGGCCCCACATTATGCCTAACCGGCTTTCGCTTAAAATTCAAGCAAGCCGTAACTAATCAATTCAAAAGTCAACACAGTAGCTAGAACTAGAAAGATAGACAAGAGTCACATGACAGTAAGATTCAGAATAGAACATCGATCATAGAAACAGGTTAATCTTACAATATGCCAAGACCGCGCGATTAGAATCGCCCCACTTGATTGGGAGAGCAAGAGCAAGCGACAAGAGTTGCTCCTCAAGAGAGGAAAGATAAGAGATATTTGATAACAGTGACTCCGAGTCAAAGTTACAATCGAATAATTATTGTTGCCGTTTCAACAATCTTTTACTTGGATATTTGGACTAATATTCTGCATATTCATATAATCAAAACACTTACATGCTAATTAACTCAACAGGTGCTGATCGAGAGGAGTTCCGTCGCATCATCCTCAGAGAATGGGAGAGGTCGGAAGCCAACGAGGCGCCCGGTGAAGGTTATCACCGTGACACCATCACTCTGTTGAGGAGGAGCGACGGCTCGCTGTATTTTAAAAGAAATGAACTCCAGCTGCGCAGGTTCGACGATACCCTGTCGGAAATCGAGAGAGCGGTCATTGACCATGTCTGGCCTGTCACTGAGAAGCAGCATATCTTCCAGTTAAGATATCCAGCAGACTCTATCACCAGAAGTGATGTCATGCTAATGATGCAGGAGCAAAACAAAATGTTTCTCACTGGAATTGAGATGCTGGTGAAGGGTCTTACAATGCCAGGTGTTGGACAGCAGCAGCCCTTCCTCCTGGGCTCGCCTGGGAAACCACTGGCAGTCAAGCAGAGTTAGCAGCAGTCTAATATAGTGGAGACTGCCGAGGCAGGGAGGTCTACAGCTCAGGGTGTAGATACCGAACCCGTGGAGTCTGGAAGGATGGACCCTGTTCTCAGGGAAAAGCCCCGAGTTATACGGGTCGAAAAGGTGTCGTCGACTCCGTACTGCAAGTCACAGACGTTGCGGGGCGAGGAGTTGATTGACATGAATATCGACATGAGCGAGCCTCGGAAGAGGTCGGCAGAAGGTAGGAGGCAGCCCTCAGAAGTGGGAGAACTCCCCTGCAACTCGGAGGACGAGGCTCAGGAGTCTGGGGAACCGGGGGACACACCGGTGAATATCCCCTTATTCAACCCATATAGTAAACCCAGGTCACAGCTGAGGCAGCCATCACCTGATCGAGAACACAGGTCAAACTTTCTCCGTGAATCGGTAAGACAAAATGATCACTTTCAGTTTGTAGAACAATCAAATCACATTCCTTTAAATATTGTTAACGAACTAGTAGAAAACAAGATAAAGGTCTTACTTCTTGAAAGAGATAAAGAGACTGAGAGATCACTGATTGATAGAAGCTTTAACTTGTAAGAACAATTGAAAAATGAATTTGTAGGCAGAGAAAATTTAGGCTTTAGAAATTATAAACTCACGCTGAAAACTAATTTTGAAATGTTCGAAGACTACTTGAAGTCTGAACTAAGAAGCAAGAAATTGCACTATATCCTCGATGAAAGTGTAAGCATGAACTCTACGGTAAATGAGTCAAAAAGATCGGATGATGAGTTCAATGTTAGAGAAATTATAATCAATAGAATAGACGCGATCTATTACAACAAGATTGTCAATTTGACTGATCCGAAACTAATTATTGAGAAGTTGAAAAACGTAAAAAGATACGAAACTGGAACAACTAGAATCACAGCCAGAAAAGATCTGCTGACTATTAAATATTTACCCTCAAAGGAAACTGCATCTGATTTCTACGATAGATTCCAAGAGAAAGTCAGAATATTTGAAAATACCCCAGACGCGGGAAAACTTCCAGAAAAAGAGTTAAGAGATTATTTTCTTCAAGCAGTTGATGAGGCAGTCCCGGAAATTACCACTGCAGACCAACTGTTTAAAGAAACTACGTCTACGGAAATGACATGCGAGAAATTAAAAAACTATCTGTTACAGGTTGAATCTACCAAGAGCCGGAAGATGCCTTCGCAACCGTCAGCACGAGCTTTTCTACATACGGGTCAGGGTACTGGTCGGCTGATTTGCAGAGGTTGTGGGATGGAGGGGCACACGAAGACCAACTGTCCCAATGAAGGATTGAGGCAGTGTTATTACTGCCACAAACTCGACTCTCACCTCGCACATGAGTGCAATAAAAGAAAGGCAGATCTGGAGAAGGGGCTGGCAACTGCAACCAGCTACGGCCCACCCTCAAAGAGAGGGAGGTGGACAGGCAGATGGAGCCATCAATCAGCTGCTCCAGCCAACCGTGGAGCGAGAGGCAACAGGGGAGCTTCGACCCGACAATTTAGATCTGCTCAGGTGCAACCGAGCACCTG
This sequence comes from Trichomalopsis sarcophagae, assembly GCA_024372645.1. NCBI lineage: Eukaryota > Metazoa > Arthropoda > Insecta > Hymenoptera > Pteromalidae > Trichomalopsis > Trichomalopsis sarcophagae. The sequence continues at coordinate 12,541 of QLSS01000482.1, forward strand.
AGCAGATCTAAATTGTACTTTGACAAATTTGACTCTCGAGCGATTACAAAGGTAGATTGCGCAAACAAAGATAGCACATTTAGGACTGACGGTAGTGGGTCTACTGAAGTAGTTACAGAGGATAATGATACATTTATCTTAAACAATATTCTGTATTCGAAAGATCTGTCATACAATTTGTTATCATTGAGACGTTTCGTAGATCAGGGACTTAAGATTTACTTGAATAATAAAATCATTGATATTTATAATCCAGAACTCGATAAAAGCATTTTGACAGGAGAATACAAGAAACCATTCTGGACTATTAAACTAGTGTTGAGTAAAGATACTGTAACTAAATCTAATCTGAAAATCATGTATAACACTAGAAGTAAAAAGAACTCTACAGAAATAAACGAATATAAGACAAATAAATCAGTGACAAGCAAGTCTAGTGTAGACAAGACTAGGGAAATCAACGATGTAGAAACAGACTTTTTACAAACGTCGAGCAACCGAAAAAAACACAAAACAGAGACTTATCAGGTCGACAAAATAGATGAGTTCAAAAATCACAAGAAGCCCAGAGAGGAATTTTCAGAAGCCATGCTGTGGCATATCAGACTTGGACATGTATCCAAGAAATATTTACTAGTGTTAGCTAAGCAAAATAATAAGTTAATAAACTTCGAGAATATAGACAAAGATAAAACCATACAAGATTGTCGAATCTGCATGCAAGCGAACAGTGTCAAACTTCCGTTTAACAAGATTAGAGATAGGGCAACAAAACCGTTACAGATAGTTCATGGAGATACTATGGGTCCCATCAGCCCGGAATCACATCCAGGAAAATATAAATTTGTTCTTGCTTTAATCGATGATGCTACTAGAGTTGCTCTAACTTATCAAATGCAAAGTAAAACTGAAGTGCCAGAGCACATAGAGTCATTTGTAAAAAGCCTTCGTAATGCGGTGGGTGCTGATCAAAAGTTCTGTTATCTAAGATGCGACAGGGGAACAGAGTTTGTTTGTCAGGCTACTAGAGAGGTTCTAGACAAATACGGTGCTGAACTACAACTAGCTTGTCCCGATACACCTCAACACAACGGTGTTGCCGAACGGTTTAATCGTACGTTAGAAAATAAAGTAAGAGCCATGATGCTGGACTCTGGCTTACCGCTTTCGCATTGGGATCTGGCTGTAAAAGCAGCTGTTTATATTTACAATAGGACACCTCACAAGTCGGTGGACATGGTGGCGCCTTTGAGTAAAATTGTGTCAAATCAGGCTGAATGCGTGAGCCAGGTCAAGCGTTTTGGATGCGCAGCGTATATTAAGATAGCTCGCGGTACAGATACCAAGTTTTCACCCCAAGCAAAGCTAGGTTTTTAGTTGGATATTTAAGTACTGGATACACGATACTTGTACCAAGCGACCATAAATTATATGACTGTAAACATGTGAGATTCGTGGAAAATTTAACATATAAAGATTTTCAATGTAAAAACATAGAAAACGATCAATCAGAATTAAACTCTTAAAAGGAATCAGAGTCCGAGACTGTACAAGAGTTGACATTCGAAACAGTAGAATCAGTAGGTGAAGTCAAAGAGACAGTAAGCGAAGTAAAACGAAAAAGAGGTAGACCTAAAAAGAACCCCGTAGCAATGTTCTTTCTAACTGAAGACTCTGAGATACGAGAACTTAATTTTGATAGAGAATTCAGCGATCTTAAATATCATGCTCTTCTAGCTAAAATCTTAGGTGACCCACAAACGTTTAAACAAGCTGTAAACTCGCCAGAGAGAGAACACTGGTTGAGAGCAATCCAATCAGAACTAGACTCTATTAAAGAAAAACAAGTGTACACTGTAGTAGAAAGATCAAATGTGTTAATGAATAACTTCAAACCAAATATAATCGACTCCAGATGGGTCTTTAAGCGAAAAATGAATGAACAGGGTGAAACTAAATTCAAAGGTCGATTAGTTATTCGTGGATTTAAAGACGTCACTTAGACAACTCGATGTTGAAACTGCATTCTTGTACGGTGACTTGTCGGAGGACATTTATATGGAAATTCCAGAGGGAGTTCAGATTACTAGCGATACCAGAAAAAGATTTCTATGGAAATTAAATAAGTCACTTTATGGATTAAAGATAAGTCCCAAGAAGTGGAATGATACATTTTCAAGCGTTATGACTAAGCTAGGCTTCAAATTAAACGAAATAGATCCGTGCTTATACATCAAACACTCAGGTGTAGATACAATCCTTGTTGTACTGTATGTTGACGACATACTGTTAGCCAGTTCAAACAACGAAATCTTGAACAGGTTGAGCAAAGATCTGAGTGCTGAGTTTAAAATCAAAGATCTTGGTACCCCCAAAGAATTTTTAGGGATAAAGATAGACAGAGATCAATCTGAGCGTGTTATCAAAATGAGTCAAACTAAATTCATAGAAAAGATGTTAATTAGATTTGGCTTTGAAAACTGCAGACCAGTTAGTACACCAATGAGGCAACTAGACGTTACTAGCTGCGGTAGAAAAGAGAGGGAGGAAAATGAGTACACTTTGGCAGAATCCGGCAAAGGGCAAATCCCAAATAGACTGTACAGAGAGGCTGTCGGATCTCTACTCTATTTGGCGAATGATACAAGGCCAGACATTTCGTATACGGTAAATGTACTTAGCAGGCATCAAGTAAACCCCACAATTCAGGAATGGAATATGGTTAAAAGAGTATTTCAATATTTGTCAGGAACTCGAAACTGTGAGTTGATCTTCAATCGAGCAGATGAGGGGTTGATAGCTTATTCTGATGCCAGTTTAGTTGACTGCAAAAATTCTCTGACTACGTTTGGCTACGTCATTCGACTGTTCGGTAACACAGTGGCGTGGAGAACGCACAAGCAGCAGAGCGTTGCTCTGTCCACTTGTCAATCGGAGTATGTAGCCATGAGCGAAACTTGTCAGGAAAGTATGTCCTTACATAACTCAGTGGCGATTATGCTAGAGCATAATTTATATCCAATGACACTGTACTGCGATAATATGGCAGCCATTTCTTGCGCGAAAGTAAATGGAGGTAATCGGTTGAGACATATGGTCGAAAGAAGGGAACATTATGTAAAAGAATGTGTTAATAAGAACTATATCAAAATAGAATGGGTCAACTCCAAGTGTCAGTTAGCCGACATATTTACAAAGGCTTTGCCTAAACAATTACATAACGACCTATTGAAACTTATATTTAACATGTAACTAATCAATTTATGTGTCAATTTTTAGAGTTCCCGAGGAGTTCGAGGACCAGGACGAGCAGCCCGAGCCATCCATACAGGAAGTATCCTGGGATTGAGAGGGAGTGTTCCTCAAGTGAGAGGGAGTGTTGAGATAGGTCCACTTGGGACTCTCCCCTCTTGCGCATGCGCGAGCTCGTCGAGCTGCGTTGCTCGGCTCGCCGCGCAAGTTCGTCGCCGGCACTCCACGAGAGCGCACGTGCTTACTCGCAGAGGTGTATTGTTACGAATACTAGATTAAGTTTTTTTTTTCTCGAGATCTTCTTTGTGTCGTTTATTAGCACTCACCCAACCTGATCCCAACAAATTTAATCTGATCTTATATGCAACAAATGCATGGGATACAACGAGTAGCGGGCTCTTACATTTGAATTACAATCACACACAATTCAAAAATTTTTTGACTAATCTACATATAACTATATAACATTGAGTTATATTATAACAATGTTATGTTCTGCATAAGCTAAAAATAGTAATCGTAACATAAAAATGGACTGATATAAAATAATGTCTTATCGATTATAAAAGTAAAGAATAACAATAAAAAACATTTATATTTGACATAAATAATTACAGAATAAAATAAATATTAACTTATTTCTACAAAAAACAGTGAAAATGCAAAAACAAAAAGAACGTTAATAAAGCTTCCAAACATGTTTATCCTATATGTTATTCCACATATGGTATACCTATATTATACCATAACATAAAAACCTAGGTGTAGTTTTAAGCACATGCAGGTTTTATTAAGGTTATGTCTATACTTTAATTACAAGAATTTACATGTAACATATAATAATATAACTAAGTAATAACTGTGCATAAAAATACATATGCTATATATAAATATCAATAACTTACCTTTGTAATTGCTTTCTGTTTCTTGACTTCCTTTTGATACTTGGACATTTATACTTCCCAATAGCCATTTTACCAAAGAAAAGAGTAGAAGAACAAGACAATTTGCCTTCAGAATAGACAAGTAACTATATAAAATGATCAACAAGATAACAATTACTCAACAAAGATTTGTGAATCGTGAACAATAAATCTGTTTATTTAGTTCAGGATCGTCACGAAGAATGTAATACTGTATCAGTTTCGTCCATACAAAAGGCGCTAAAAATCCCTGTTCATTGTAGGGAAATAGTAAATTACACTAGTAAGAAGGAAAGTCCATCATTCGCCACAACCAAGTGATTTCGTGAAGTGTATCGAGTCCATCTGATCCGTTGCTGTCACTATGTAATGGAATCCCCGATTCCATTACGCGCCTACGACGCCAATTTCAGTAGGTCACAAAAATTTTACACGAAACGAGAAAAACACATACGTGAGACACTCGCGAGCATCGTCATCGCAGCAGCCGCAAGAAGCAGCATTTCCCACCACAACGTATTCCTACAAAAATAGAATTAGAGGCGTAGCGACAAAACGCGCTCTAAGACGAAGATCACCCGAAAGAATGGCTAACGCCAAGAAAAAAATGACGGCGACGAAACAAAAAGATCACTAAACTAGTCGCGATATTCCTCACGAAAAGCGACGGAAATCAAAATAGCTATGCGAAGAACAAGCTTCAGCCGAGCACGCTCTCCCGCAAACGAATCGAGAAAAGATACACATAACAGTACGCAGGCGACGAAAAGCAGCAGGAGAGCTGTCACAAGACGCTTTTCCTAAAAACTGAAAGTAATAAAATTTTTACGAAATCACGCAAAGTCGAGAGAAAAGTCGTGAGAATATTAGGCACTCCTAATATGGAAAATCAACGCTACAGATTCTCTAGTATATAAAGACCTGGAGCAAAAGGGTGCTCGTCGTTAGTTTTCCTGAAGTCGCTTTACAAGTCGCTACCAGTTTGTCCAAGTGTATAAGTGCAGTGATTACTAAAACATACCATCATCTTCCGTCACTAAGAGGAGAAACTACATATCAAGGCGCCCATCGGTCGGTACCTGCTCGAAGGAGGAACGAGCCGAAGAAATCCGAGACGCACACCAGCTTGACCGCACTGAACCCCCGACGCCAGGCTCTAGGAGCGACAAGGATCCACAGCTGCAACCTCCTGCTGTTCACATCTATACACGCACACACACACACTTATGAATTTAGATACTACAAGGTACTTTTCTCCTTTTTTCTAACACGTGTGAAATATATTATAGTTTCAAGCAAAATTAACACCGTTTTAAGTCATTTCGTTTTCCGGCTCCCTTTCCCGGAAGGCAGTGACCGCACCTGCGGTAGCCAAAAGGGATTTCTTTATAAAATTAAATAAAATAAAAAAATAACAGCAGATAGGAACTCTAATAAAAATAGGTATATTGATGAGTTGCGTTCATTCTGACGTAACAACTATGTCATCCGTATGACTTTGAACTCACGTTTACGCTAGTAAATAAATAACTCTAGAGGGGAAGACCCGGCACACGCAGATCATAGCTCTCCCCCTGTAAAGTCGAAATTCGTGTTTACGCTTGTAAATAAATAAATATCAGCAATTCCAGGCTCATCGACATTCGCTGGGCTTAGAGGCATCAATAGGATATAAAATCTTATCCAAAAAATTATTCATGGCAAAATTCCAGGGATTCATAGTCTACACGGGAAGAGCGCGGCGGCGCCCAGATCAGAGTTCTCCCCCTGTAGAGTCAAAATTCGTGTTTACCCTTTCAAATAAAGAAATATCGGCGTTTCTTGCCTTCTCGGCCTTCGCTGGGTCTGTCGATAGCACAAGGCTACCAAATATCGATCAAAACATTGCTTATGGCAAAACTATACGGATTCTTAATCTACAGGGGGAGAGCCCGGCCGCGCGAAGATACTCGCTCTCCCCCTGTCAAAATTCGTGTTTAGCCTCGTAAATAAATAAATATCAGCAATTCCAGGCTCATCAACCCTCGCTGGGTTTACAGGTATCGATAGGATATGAAATCTTATCCAAAAAATTATTATTTGGGGCAAATTTACACGGATTGGTAGTCTACAGGGGAAGAGCCCGGCTCCGTCCAGATCAGAGCTCTCCCCCTGTAGAGTCAAAATTCGCGTTTAGGCTTGTAAATAAATAAATATTAACGTTGGTTGCCTCCTCAACCTTCGCTAGATCTGTCGTAAGTGCAAGGTCATGAAATCGTTGAAAACTTAGGGCGTATACCGAACCTCAGGCGCCCGTTTTTCTGTCTCTCTCAGAAGCACGCAACTCACGTATGGCTGAGAGAGACAGAAACAGAGGCGCCCGAGTTTCGAACACGCGCACTGTGCTGGTGCTAACGTTTCTCCTTTAGCCGGCGATGGTGACGATGTAGGATTATGCGTCAGGGATGACGTTACTGAGAGTCCTACTCTCTCGAGGATGGGGGTCCAGGGTTGAAAATAACCACCAGCTTCTTCTGGAAAAACACTTGCTTTATTAGGTATGACTCGTCGGATCAACTGCCTCGAACGTTATGCGGCTCGCAGGCCGCGACATGCGCTCATTCGTTCTCTCTCTCTCGCTCTATCCAACATGGCCGACATCCCCACTCCTGGCTTACACAGGGCTGCCGAGGGAGCTCCCCACACACTCCCCCCCGAGATTCTTGCTGATCAACTTGCAAGCTCTGCACCAGAAGGGTTGAGAACCAAGAATCGCGTGAACATACATACATGGCTGCTTACAATTAGTAATACAAGAGTATAAAAATACAAACGCTGCTTACAAACTACATCGCAAAGCTAAGCTTGCGCTTTGGTATCGGACGCGAATCTTACTTTTTTGGCAGGATAAGTTTTGAGTACCGGACTAGGGACAGGTGGCTGATTGCCATTCGAACTGTCGTTAGATACTCCTCCTGAATCGACTAAATTTTCCGCTATAAAGAATGCGGGCTTTAAAAGCTCTACTGAAATGGTACGAGGGGCACCGTTGACCTCGATTTTGAATACGCGATCGGATTCGCGAGACAGAATCTTATATGGACCTGAGTACGGTCGCTCGAGAGACTTCTTGGCCATGTTCCGCATGTGAACATGGGTGCAATTATGAAGCTCTTTAAAATAGAAGATGCGTTTTTTGTAGTGATGTGCGACTGGTATGGGACGAACTAGGCGCATGTGCTCACGGAACTCCTCTACAAAGATTTGCGGATCGAGCGTAATGTCTTCCGGAATGAAGAATTCGCCAGGTAACCGTAGCGTGGTACCGTACAAGAATTCGGCCGGAGAAGCCTCGGTGTCGGCTCTCACATGGCAACGTAAGCCTAATAGAACAGTGGAGAGAGTTCTGAGCCAGTCGTCATCCTTGTGACACATCAATGCAGCTTTCAACGTGCGATGCCACCGTTCAATCATGCCGTTAGCGGCTGGGTGGTACGCGGTGGTGCGAATGCGCTCACAACCGATCAAGGATAGTAATGCAGTAAAGAGTCTCGACTCAAATTGTGCTCCTTGATCCGAAGTGATGACCTTGGGTGCGCCGAAACGCGACACCCATGTGTCAAAGAATGCGCGAGCTACGGTCTGGGCTGAGGTTTCCTGAAGAGGAACAGCTTCAACCCACCTAGAGAAACGATCGATCATGGTTAGCAAGTATTGGTAACCGTCGCGCACCGGTAACGGCCCTACGATGTCGATATGAACGTGGTCAAAGCGGCCGTCCGGAGCAACAAAATGCTCAGGAAACGTTTTAACATGCCTGGAGATTTTGGATTGCTGACAGGCAAGACAATTTTTGCACCATGCAGCAATGTCGCGATGCATGTTTGGCCATATATATCGTTGTCGGATGAGACGATCAGACACCTTGGGACCAGGGTGAGCGGTATTGTGGAAAAATTCGAACACTGATCTACGCAAAGATTGAGGTATATACGGACGCAGGCTTTCGCCAGTCAATTCACAGTAAATGACTGTGTGTTCTGGACCAAGCTGGAGACGCTTAAGAGTAAGAGGGTAGTTCGGTGACTCACAAATCTCTTTTAGCTATTGATCCGCTTTCTGTTTGGCTGCTAAATCGGCCAGGTCGAATTCTAGGGGGAAACGAATGGTTTCTACCCTAGAAAGAGCATCCGCCACTACGTTGTCTGAACCTTTAACGTGTTCAATGCGGGTAGTGAACTGAGAAATGTATCCTAACTGGCGCAAGCGACGCGGAGGAGCTTTCTCATTGTTTTGTACAAAAGCGTAGATGAGTGGCTTGTGATCGGTAAGAATTGCGAAGTCACAGCCCTCAACTATGTAAGAAAAATATTTCACTGCTTCAAACATTGCAGTGAGTTCCCTGTCGTAGGTGCTGTACAACTGCTGAGCTGGGGTAAACTTTTGAGAAAAGAAAGCTAAAGGTTCCCACTCGTTCGAGAGTGATTTCTGTTCTAAAACAGCGCCCATCGCTACGTCAGAAGCATCTGTCACGAGGCGAAGCTCTGCACCACAGCGAGGATGTACAAGCAAGGAAGCATTGGCAAAATCAGACTTGATTTGCTCGAAGGCTTTGCTGGTTTCTGCAGTCCATTCGATTGGACGCTTGTCATTTTTGCGTGAATCACGAAAGTACGCGTTAAGAGGGACTTGGGCCTCAGCAGCATGAGGGAGGTTGCGGTGATAAAAGTTCACCATGCCGAGAAAGCGACGCAGCTCCACTACAGTGCTGGGTTTGGGAAAGTTCAACACCGCTTTGACCTTCTCCTGAGTAGGACGAATGCCTTGCGAGTTGATTGAATATCCTAAAAATACAAGTTCCTCAACAGCGAAAGTGCACTTGTCGACATTAATGCGCAAACTAAATTTGTTTAAACGTTCGAAAACTATACGCAAGTGTTCGAAGTGTTCTTCTACGGATTCTGAGGCGATCAGAATATCGTCAATATAGATGAATACAAATTTCAGATCTCCTAACACTCTGTTGATGTACCTTTGGAAGGTTTGGCTGGCATTGCGCAGACCAAAGGTCATGTACATGAATTCAAATAAACCGAAGGGCGTGATAATCGCAGTCTTTTCAATGTCTTCGGGGGAGATAGGAATCTGATTGAAAGCTTTTAAGAGATCTAGCGAAGAAAAAATTTTCTTTACATGCAGCTCACTGGTACAATCGTATAAGTGCGCTGTAGGGTATTTGTCAGGGACGGTCTGTGCGTTTAAAGCACAGTACACGCCACAAGGACGATAAGATCCGTCTTTTTTCAAGGCCATGTGTAACTGGCTAGCGTAAGGACCGCTGCCAGGCCTACAGATGCCGGCCTCCTGCCAGGCTTTGAATTGAGCTTTAGCTGCTCTGAGCTTTTCCGCGGAAAGTCGACGTAGACGCTCAGAGACAGGAGGGCCTGTGGTATAAATGTGGTGAACTATGTCCGGTTTGAACTGAGGATCGTGCGGACCTGAGCCAGTTATTTTAGGAAACTGGGCTAACAGCTGAGCACATTTGGAGCTGGAAGCTACCGAATGGATTCCGAGAACTGGAACCATTTTGATTAAACCTACGGATGATAGTGACGTAACCGAGTCAACGAGACGACGGTTGGGAATATCTACAGTTAAACCGTAGAGGTATAAAATGTCAGCCCCGATGATCGCATGAGGCACGGACGCGATAACAAAATTCCACGAGATGGGACGGTTTAGGCCTAAATCTAGCAGTAGGAACGTTTCCCCAAATGTGTCAATAGTCGTGTCATTGGCCGCATAAAGCTTGCGAGATGAGGGTTTTGAACTGACTTTGTAATTGGCTGGCAGAACAGAGATTTCTGCGCCCGAATCTATAAGAAACCTGCGACCTGATTTTAGGTCCTTAAGGGTGAGACGTTTCGAATCGGAGGAACCATCCCCTGACGTCTCAGCAAGGAAAGGTTCATTTAGTTTTTTGATGTCCACTTAGAGTACTCTGTACACCACTTCTTGCATGAAGTGGGACTGTCTGGATACTTTCTGTGTGCGAAACACAGTCCTGATGAATGACGAGAACTGGAACGCGAACGTGAAGGACGTTTGGATTCGCCTGAATTGGAACCTGATCGATCCTCACATTTGGAAGCTTTAAACGAGTTTTCAAGTTTTCCTAATCTAGTGGAAACTTTGTCGAAGGAGTCAGCAAGACGCTTGACTTCTAAAGCTAACGACGAGATATCTGAATTGACATTGACCGCAGACAAGCGAGAATCAGCCGGTGAGTTCTCAACAATTTTGTCTGCCAAGGTCGCTAATTTGTTGAGATCGCTGATGTCGGAAGCGAGTACGATTGCTCTGTGGTTGGGCTGAAGCTGTTCAAGAAAGACAGATCTGATAATTGCGTCATCACATTTGGCGCCGTCATCTAAGCTTCTGAGCCTGTTTAAAATGAGTGATGGTTTGCCATCATTAAGAACTTGGCCTTTGAGAAGCCTGCGAAGCTTGCTCTCTGCCGAGGCCGCAAAAGAAGAAACTAATCTCTTTTTAATCTGCGTGTAAACGTCAGGAGGTTGAGGATCAGTGAGAGCAATGTCTCTAATGGCAGTCATTGCCTCATGATCTAACGCTGCGATAATGTGATCCGCTTTGGTTCCCTCAACCGTTATGTGCGCGTGACGAAACGAGGCTTCAACCTGTGTAAACCACATGGCTGGATCCGCCTTAATAAACGCCGGGAGTTTTGGCGTACGGTACGCCTCAACACGACCGGGTGCCAGGTTCGCAGCAGCCCTGGCCGCATCAAGCTCTGCCTGCAGGCGATCTGTTCTTTCCTCTGATGATTCCGGCATTTTATGGCTTGCTACCTATATACGTCGCAGTACGTAGTACAAATTGACCTAGTGCACGCACGCAGGCGTATCACAAATGTGAGAAAAGCTAACTTAAAACTAGAACTAACCTTAAATTTACGATCAACGTGCGCAGACGAGATCGTGAACAAGAACGCACGCCCGGTTACAAATTCTTAAAATTAAAACGCCGCTGCGTGAAATTCGCGACGGTTGGGGAACCGCTACTCTGACTAAATTCCGCGAAGAGTGAGCGCTGAGCGCAACCCGCGCGAGCACGCGCCTGACAGCTGCAACCCGTGATGCACGAGCGCCGCGCCTGAACACCGCAACCCGTGAGACGCGAGCGCCACGAGAAAACCGCGCGCTACAATCCAAGATGGCCGCCCAATTCTCGGAAGCGAGCCGAATTCAATTTGAATGAATTCTTGGAATCGAACTTAAAGCTAACACTGAGATACCTTGCGAGGATGCGCTGAACGCTGCTGGAGTTGCTCGAAGACTCGGAGATGATGTCCAGGTCGAACTGCTGCGAGATGTGCGCCGCCGACCGACGAGAAGTAGCTGGGAGTGATGCTGCAAGAAGCGGCTGCGAGGCGGTCGCCTTGAGAGGCTGACCGCGGCAACAAGGCCGCTGAAGGAACGATGAGCACGGCAGCGGGGCACGACGATCGCCTAGCCAGGCTGACTGCGGCAAGAAAGCCGCCGGCGTGGATGATGCAATTCCGGAAAAAGCGGTGCTCCTGGAGACGGCGGGGCGCGAGTCCACTCGCTCGTCTTCTTGAAGTCGGGGTCACCAATGTAGGATTATGCGTCAGGGATGACGTTACTGAGAGTCCTACTCTCTCGAGGATGGGGGTCCAGGGTTGAAAATAACCACCAGCTTCTTCTGGAAAAACACTTGCTTTATTAGGTATGACTCGTCGGATCAACTGCCTCGAACGTTATGCGGCTCGTTCTCTCTCTCTCGCTCTAGCCAACATGGCCGACATCCCCACTCCTGGCTTACACAGGGCTGCCGAGGGAGCTCCCCAAAACGAAATTACCGTAAGCGCCATCTGACGTGTATCGGTTAGCATTAGTTTTCATGGCTGTCATTGAACTCGACCCACCTCGCGTCGTATTTTTCGTTATTTGCTTTTATAGTTTGCTTCGTTGTATTTCTGAATTTACGTGACTGTGCCAAATCGTATAATGAACACGTATTGACAACGATTTGTAGTGTAAATTGTTTATTTTCTGTGTAAGAAGCGATACAGTAACCTCCGCTGTCGTCTGTGGCTTATCGCCACCTCAGACCGCATTTTTCGTTGTTTGTCAAAAATGCTGCATCAATCGACGAGATTTCAAGTTTGAAGTGTTTGTCATAATAGTAAGAACATTTATTGACAAAGCTTTTGTTTGGTATGTGCTTAATTATTTATTTATAACAAAAAATGGGTTTGTCGGTATAGTAGGATGTTACCTTTTCAACATTTTGGCTACGACATCCTCTTAAACCCAATTACACCACGCTTCTCGATGACAATAATTTATTCAATCAACACCTCGGCATTAAGGAACAGCTGAAAAAGGGAGACCTTATAGTGAGATTATTCCTGGATATAGAGAAAGCGTTTCATCGTACCTTATTTGAAACAGTTACTTAAGATGTAATCAATTAGGGCATGACTAGGTCGCTGATTTAGTAACTCGAGAGTATGGTAAACTATAGGAGTATGGTTTTAAAACTAGGAACCACTACGGTTTCGGGTGTTGTTAGCAAAGTATGTGCGCAGGGGGGAGTGGTGTCCTTCACCATCTGGAGTCATGTGACAAATAGTCTGCTGGAGGCGCTATATGTTGAAGGGTGGTATGCTCAGGCCTGGTACATGGCATGGACACTCTACAGCTTGCACGTGAAGAGATGGAGAAATTGTGCTGCTCGACGTGACTCTCGATTAACCAGGATAAAATTGAGCTCGTCAATTTCACACGCAAGTACAAGATTCGAACCTACAGGGTGCCTAGACTTTCTGATACAACCCTGGAGGTGAAAGACTCAGCTAAATACCTCAGTGTTGTCCTTGATAGGAAGCTGTCCTGGGAGAAGCACCTTACGTTCCAGTGTAATAAGTTCCTAGTGGTATTCTGAACATACCGCAGGGCTCTTAGCAGCATGTGGGGACTCATTCCTGAAATTCTCCTATAGCTCTACAGGGCCGTACTTCTTCCTAGGCTTACATACGTCGCGTTGGTCTTGTGGCCAAGGGTAATGGAAGCAGGGGCGAAGTGGGTCCTGCAGAGACAACGGGGTCTCATAACGAGGGGGGGTTGCAGGGGCTTTAAAGACAGGTAGGGGTACCAAAGCACTTCGAATACTGGTGGAAGTAGAACCCTTATATCTCACGATCATTGGGGAGGCAACTAAGGCCGCTTATAGACTTAGTGCCTACGGGCAGTGGAAACAGAGGACGAGACACACTCGGCTCCTGCCAAAATCCCGTCTCACGTCGAAATTTTCTATAAAATTGAATATGATAATAGAGTGTTATTTCTTTACAAAGAAATACTAGATCATCATTTCAACACGGCAAGACTGGGAGATTAGAAGAGACGCCCTGTCCGGTGAAGGAGATATCTGGTCCACGAATAGATCGTCCAGAACTGATAAAGGCATTAGCTCTGGTTAATATTTTCGCAGAGTCGGGAGTGGAACCTTCATTTTCCTGGGGCGATTTACCACGGACTTTCAGTTAGAGATTCACGCTATATTGAACTGTGCACAAAGGATCATGTAATTCGGTGCACTTAACAGAAAAATAAGTATATGCTCAGAAAACCGAGCTGAGCTTAAGGCACTTAATACCCAGAAGACCATCCAAGCTGGTCTAAGACTGCATGGCGACACTAAATCAACTGGCTAACAACAACAAAGTCAGACTACTCTGGGTTCCAGGTCACATTGGAATTAGGGGTAACAAGATCGCCGATAGACTCGCCGCTCTGGGAGCTCGAACTCCCCCGATCAGATCAGAAGCTTTTGCGGGCGCTGCAAGGTGCCTGCTGGGAGGGGCGATTTGTGAATTGGTGGAGGATAAGCATACCGAAAAATGTCGTAATACCTGCTAAGGATGTAGATATCCCAAAGCAGTCATAGGACGGGACACCAACTTGAACTGGACTAAGTGTGCTAGTGAAGGTAACATAACACGACTTATACTCCGGTCTCAGATTATCACGGGACGCATACATCTAAATACTAGGTTTGGAAGGCGGGAGCGGAGGTCACAGGTATATGCAGATGGTGTGAGGACGCAGACAAGACGCCGATTTACATCCTGATGACATGCCCTATATATGCTGAGCTTAGATATGAGCACTTGAGAAACTATTTCCTAACCCACAACAAAATAGAGACTGCCTACTCAGGAGTCATTTTGACCTTTCGGAAAAGAGCTAATTTACTTAAGTAGAAAGGTTAAGTAGGTTAAGTAGAAAGTCCGTACGAAGAAAGGTACAATGGGTACTGCCTAATTGCTTGGGATGTGCACGCTTTCTTCCCTATATAATAATAATATATATATATATATATATATATATATATATATATTTTTTTTTTTATAGAGGGGGGGAAGCGCTTGATCGCCAACCTGGATGAACCAGAGTGTGGGACTCCTGCTCTGCGGACTACCCACCAAACCGTGTCTCCTATCTTCCATTCCTGGATTTTCGGGATGCGCTTTTTCGCAAGAAGTACGATCTCGGTTTTGGCCTCCGCTAGTTCCAGCCCATGTGTTGGATTGAAAGCTTCCGTTTCCAATGTAAAATTCCCGAAGTATGTATAACTGCGATAAGCTTATTGCTAGGCGTGCTAGCACGTACTGTACAAAGAAGGGCGTACCTTTTTTTCCATCTTTTATGATAGGGACAAAATGCCAATAAAGAGGACGCGATCCCCTTTTTATAAGCGACGCTGCGTGCGGGAAATCCCCGTCCGAAGTCTGAGCTTTATTTGCGAGACCACTTGGGGTCTAGCTGGAGAAAACCCAGGTTATGGCTTAAATCTTTATAACCTAACGTACATCCGGCCTCAGGTCAGCAGACCGAGCTTTCTTGTAAGCCAGAGTGCGAGAGCTCTAGCAGTCTCAGCATCGTCTCGATCGAGTGAACATCGAGCGACAGCAACAGTGTAATTTTCTAAACTCTTATGTGTTGGGGCCATGTCAGCTGCCCCTATAGATGAGGGATCCAGAGGGTCGGACACATGCCAGGATGAAGAAAAATATTTATAATATGGGAATCACAAACGAACTCGGAGAAAACTCACAGGAGAACCTGGAAGTTGAAACTATAAGGGTGACAACAACACAAGAGTTGGATATCCAATCCATAAATCAAGCAGCAGTACCAGTATAGGCAGCCTGAGTGCCTGCAGCATGCCGGTATGATACGAACGCACCGGTAGGAGAAGAGAGCCAGACCATAAGAGATTGGCTACAAGCCCACGCCAGCCTGCGAGACAAGGTACGGGATGTGCGAGAAACGGCCAGGGAAATTACCAAAACCCGGGAAAAGCAAAAGGGCGTGAATGTAAGGTCAAAGAAGGCTTACCCTCAATAGGATCCATGATGATCGAAGCTTTCACGCTTTTTGACCAGATGGAAGATTTTGCGAAGAGGCAGTCCCCCCGAACAATCTAGTGAAGAAGAGTACCCCCGCCAAAAAGGACAAGAAGGATGTAAGTGCTCCCTCGACAAATAGGGACAGCGAGGGGAACGGCCAGACTTCTCATGGTCAGACTTCTTCTTCTTCTTACTTCTTTGGCAATGAGGTTATACTCGTGCTGCCATCACCCGGTGATCCTCATGGTCAGACATAATGGAAAGTAGCTGCTGGCAGGAAGGCTAAAAAAACAGAAGGTAAGTCCGGAGCGGATCCAGCCAAAGAAGAGATAAGAAAAGGCTCCACGTCAGAGCACGGATGTCATTCTGATAAGGCCGGAGAGTGGCAAGATCTATGCTGACATTTTGTCTCAGATGAAGGCACAGGTAAATCCGGAGGAGCTAAACACGGCGGATAAGTTTGTTTGCAAAAGAAGAGAAGGCAGCGTTCTGGTCAGGGTGGGCAAAAGCAATGACGAAATGAAGTCATTTCAAAAGGCCGTCCAAGAGGCAATCGAACAAGCAGGCACAATTAAGGGCAAGATCTCCAAGACAAGATGCCAATAAACTAGAGATATAGAGACTATATACTAGAGATAAGAGACATCAATGGACTTACGACGAAAAAAGTGGTCAACAGTGCTATCATGGCCGCAACAGGCTGCGACAAAGAAGATGCCAAAGTCAATCTGTTTGAGCCAAACACGAGAGAACAGAGGATGGTGGTGGTCGAATTGAACCAGACTAAGACCGCCGCACTGCTCAAAAAAGAAAAGATTCTCATCGGTTAGGTAAACTGCCGAGTGATGGTGCGAGCGAGCGTAACGCGATGCTACCGTTGCCTTGGCTATGGGCACGTGAAAGCCAAATGCAAAGGCCCTGACAGGAGCACTAGCTGTTGGAAGTGTGGTGCGGGTGGACATAGAGCAGCGGCATGCAATGTGCCGACCCAACAGATAAAGTATTTTCTTTGCAAAAACGACAAGGCGCCTGAGGATAGGACGATACACACTCCAGGCACCGAACCGTGCGCAGTCTTCCGGACGGTCTTAAACGCAAGCAAGATCGAAAGATAATGGCGAGTATACTCCAAGAAAACTACAGAAGTAGGCTCGCACATGATCTGCTAACCCAACAGGTGAGGGAGCAGAAAGTGGATGTCCTATTGATCAGCGAACAATACAAGAACCTAGAACCACTATTTTGGGTGTCAAACGGCGAAAAAATCGCAGCCATTTGGGTGCCCGGGCGCGGGTGGGCGAATATGGGTACGGGAGAAGACTACGTAAGGGGAAGGATGGGTCGCATAACATTCTTCAGCGTATATCTGTGACCGAACCTAACTGCCGCCAACTTTACAAGGAAACTAGGGGTATTGAAGGACGCTATTAGAGAGGTCCTCGTGGAAATCGTGATCGGGGGTGACTTCAGAGCGAGGGCCGCGAAATGGGGCATGCCGACGACGAACCCAAGAGACAAAGCCATCCTCGAGATGGCAGCTTGGCTGATCTTGATAGTAGCGAACGATGGTAATACCACTACCTACCGTAGAACAGGCTTTGGGGAATCAATACCGGATGTAACCTTCGCAAGCGAAATGACACTCCGCAAAATAAGGGACTGGCACGTCATGGAAGAATATACAGCTAGCGACCACCAGTATATTCTATTCGATATCAACGAAGACCGTCAAACCAGTACAAGGAGAAATCACAGTCGAGCTCCAAGATGGAACATCCGACGCATGAACCGAGAGACACTCTGGGAGTTAATTCAAAGCGCTAACGTCCCATCAAACAGGATCCCGCACGAATTAGACGGACGCGAAAGAGCAGAGACAATAGTAGAGAGAACTACTAATCTGATAACTGAGATCTGTGATGCGACCATGCCCAGGGTGTCTACCAGCCACCAGAGAAGACCGGTGTACTGGTGGACAAACGACATTGCGAAGCTTAGGAAAAAAAAATTCTATTCTAGAAGAAGGGCTCAAAGAGCTTGGAAGCAGAAAAGACCTGAAGCTGGGGACCTTTCCAAAAGACAGGACGAATCGCGAAAAATTCTCAGAGACGCAATAAAAGAGAGCAAGCATCGCTGGACGAAGATCACCGACGACGTCGAGAAAGATCCATTCGATAGATAAAAGTAATCGATGGGCCGTTCCCCACACATTCCATCAGTCCCCAAAAAAATGGATTGGAGATGTACAATCAGTGCCTGGTGCAGGGAGTATTCAGCTCGCGGTGGAAAAGAGCGAGACTTGTACTGATTGAAATACCAAAAAAAGAAGCGGATACGGATACTTCCTATAGGCCACTGATTCTTTTAGACACAATGGGAAATACGGGGGAAGCACTGTTTAAACCGCGAATACCAAGTGCTGTACAAGAAGCAGAAGACCATTCCGATAAACAGATGGCTTTAGAAAAGGACGTTAGACGTAAAAAACGCGTTCAACTCGGCAAGATGGACCGACATACTTGCTGCATTAGAATCATTCGGTATGCCGCAAAACATTATGTGTCTTACGGAAGATTATCTGAGGAACCAGGTTATCGAGTATGATACGAAAGAAGGGCGCAGAAGAAGGCCTATAACTGGAGGAGTTGCGCAGGGTTCGATCTTGGGGCCAGACTTCTGGGGTATCATGTACGATGAGCTTCTGAAACTCGAAATGCCGGGAGACGTGATGCTCGTTGGATACGCCGACGACGTGGCCGCGGTTATAACAGCACGGAATGTGGGCATCGCGCAAGCAAAGTTAAACGCGATCATGAGCAGAGTGCTATGGTGGACGTGCTCATAAGGAGGACTTTCTTGGACCAGACAGAAGCGACAGCTGTTGGAAATGCGACAAAAATGGACATATAGGCAAGGCGTGCTAAAAAACACCTTCTCGTTTCCTCTGCATGGGGTCAGCTAATCAAGACACAACTCACGGGCGCTGCGTTCAAGACAGTCCTGACGGAACAAAGGACAAGACAAATAAAATGAACCTGACAATACTCCAATGCAACTCGAACAGCAGCAGGATGACTAAGCTACTCTCTCAAATTTCAGCGAAAACGGACTAGAGGTGTGCGAGTCAAAAGTCGAGTTTTACATATGGTTACGACATTATGGTGCGAATAATTAAACCAAAGGCATAATAATATATTATAACTGGCTCGGAAACTTGGCGCCTGGACCCCACAGAGACAAAGGACGCGGACATGATGGACAGGATCGTCGAAGGTTTTTTCCATTCCACCCAGAGAGAATAGACCAGACGGACAATGACACCACAATAAACTGCCCACTTTTCACGGTGGCGAAGCTCGAATTGCTGCACTCAAGCTGAAGTCTTGAAAAGCCCCAGGTCCTGACGGTGTGCCTGGGGAGCGGATGCAGATCATCGTCGCTGAACAGCCCGATGCGCTGCTACAGCTCTGCAATGGCTGCCTGATGGCAGGAGTGTTTGGCAGGCCTTGGAAGAGCGCGCGGCTGATCCTCATTATTAAAGGTGGGAGGGGGGGGGGATCCTGCTTTGTCATCCATCCATAGGCCTACAATACACAGGGGAAATTGTACGTACTAATGTTATGACCGAGACTGTTGCAAGCGGTGGAAGCCGCCGGTGACTTTTCGGATCGCAGCACGATTTTTGACAAAGTCGCTCAACCATCGGAGCAATGACGGACGTATTACATTGTGAACAAGACGAATGACATATGTGATGGAGCCAGACCACTGGGTTCTGTTGGCGACACTAGACGGAATGCCATTAACTCTGCACGGTGGACGGATATCCTGGAAACATTAAAGACAACGTTTCGAGTACCTGGTTACCTTGTACGAGTTGTAAGAGAATACTTACGAGACCGAAACCTGATGTATGAAACAACGAACGGTACAAGACTTTTTTCATAAATATTCTTCGAGTTACAAAGGGTCAAGTCGTCGCTGATCTAAGCTTTTTTTGCATTTTCAAAGGTTACAATTAAATGTCAACTAAAACCGAACGAATTTCGTCAAAATGACTTAACATTTTTACAGGAAGCAGATATTATCTTTTTTCTATTATCATAATTTTTTTCAAAACGTTCGACTATTTAGTTTGAAAAGAAGCAAACATAGTTTTTTAAAAATCGAAAAATGGACATGAAATGACCATAATATGGTCATACAATGGTTAGAATCTTGAAATAAAATGTACCCAAATTTAAAATTAGTAAACATATATGCATGTCAAATTTTATTACGATCGGTCGCGTGGTTCCATTCTTTCTTTTCCATTTCCTCTACACGAATTTCAATTTTTTCTTTTACTTCAGAATTTTCTTCAACTTCTAGTTTATTCTTCAACATTTCTTCCTGTTTAGAATCTTGCGTTTCAATTTTTACTACTTTCTTCGTTTCCGGCGTTGCTCCGTTATCCATAAACTAAAATGCTCTCTGCTTGCATTAGACCACGTGTTTCACATACACTTCTTAATCCGCGTGCATCACTCTTTTTTCAAGATTTTTCCAAAAATCTTGTGCTTCTATTTATGAAAAAATTCTGAAATAATTCATGAGATCCTTGGAACACTTCGGGTACATATTCCCACTGTTTCGAGACAAGACAATACTGTATATTTGAACAACATTTTATGTATTGGAACTATAAATTCAGTTGGGAGAAGGTACGTGCCAAAGAATTGGTAGCAGTTTTTTTTTAAACCATGCTCTGCTACCATGTTGAATAAATGCGTGTATGTGGACAGGATTTGGTTTATGATAATGATGTGATTTTTTTATCTGCTTTATACATATCACGTCTGTCGGCATTGTGTGCATTCGACAATGGCTCGAACCCAAAAGAGCGATTCGCGAAAATCATATAGTCTCGACACCGCTTGTGGTCATGTGACACACGCATACCGCGAGAGGGGATACTTGCATGTGTGTGTCCCCTCACACACTCGTCAGCGCGCTCACGCATTTTAGAGCGCATCATACTACACATTATACACTCATACTGAACTTGGCCTGAACTTGGCAGTATATATTGGCACTTGTATCGTATTTCAAGAGATTCGTGTCCATGGTAACCCCTAGGTACTTGACTTCGTTTCTGGTCATCATCTGTTCCGTAGCAACAGTCATTGGTATAATTGTGTTTATCCGTTTTCTTGTTAGTAGTAGCAACACCGTCTCTTGTAGCGCCAGTTGCAGTTCGTGTTCTGTCATCCACGTACTTTCGCGTCTCATCACCTGGTTTAGATTTAGCTGGGCCAAGTGGGTGTTCCGTGCTGTTATTACTGCCACCACGTCGTTTGCGTGGTTCGTCGTACAGAATGTTCCAGATGTCAGGACTCAGGATTGAGCCCTGTGCGATTCCTGCTGTCAGCTGACTTCGTCTTGTACCGTTCGTTGTTTCATACATCAGGTTTCGGTCTCGTAAGTAGTCTCTTACAACTCGTACAAGGTAACCAGGTACTCGAAACGTTGTCTTTAATGTTTCCAGGATATCCGTCCACCGTGCAGAGTTAATGGCATTCCGTCTAGTGTCGCCAACAGAACCCAGTGGTCTGGCTCCATCACATATGTCATTCGTCTTGTTCACAATGTAATACGTCCGTCATTGCTCCGATGGTTGAGCGACTTTGTCAAAAATCGTGCTGCGATCCGAAAAGTCACCGGCGGCTTCCACCGCTTGCAACAGTCTCGGTCATAACATTAGTACGTACAATTTCCCCTGTGTATTGTAGGCCTATGGATGGATGACAAAGCAGGATCCCCCCCCCCCCCCACCTTTAATAATGAGGATCAGCCGCGCGCTCTTCCAAGGCCTGCCAAACACTCCTGCCATCAGGCAGCCATTGTAGAGCTGTAGCAGCGCATCGGGCTGTTCAGCGACGATGATCTGCATCCGCTCCCCAGGCACACCGTCAGGACCTGGGGCTTTTCAAGACTTCAGCTTGAGTGCAGCAATTCGAGCTTCGCCACCGTGCTTCCCCCTGGGGTTTGAGTTAGTTTTTATTTTATTTCGTTAGTGCTAGTAAATTAACGAATAAAAGTCATATGAGAATTTTGAAACGAAATCATGCAAAAATTATTGATAAAAGTAATAACAGTAGCACATAAAGATAATTGTACGTACAGAATAAAAATTAAATTACGATCTAATGAAACTAGTGTAAATAGTGTCAATTACAATAAAAATAATATGAATTTGACATGTAAATTTTGGCTATTTAAATATTTTAAGTAAACAACAGTTGTTAACGGGAATTCCAAGTAAGTTTGAATCATAAATTTTCAAATGTAAAACGTGCATCAAAAATAAAATGCATAATTTACCGTTTAGTAATAATAGAACGAAAGCTCGAAATATATTGGAAATTATATACACTGACGTGTGTGGTAGTTTTAAGACCCCGTGTCCAAACAGTGAAACATATTTTGTTCCTTTTATTGATGATTATAGCACAATAGCCAAAGTTTACTGCATAAAATCAAAGAATGAAGTAATTGATTGTATGATAAAATATGTAAATGAAGTAGTAAATTTTATTAAAAAGAAAGTTAAGACAATAAGTCACGATAATGGTACAGAATACCTGAATAATCGTTTTTACAAATTCGCAAAAGAAAGAGGTATATATTTGGAGATTTAAATGTAGGTAATTTGGATCTTCTACGCTCCCTAATAGGAGATAAGGTAGAGAAAGGCGAACGGACCAGGTACAAAGAATAAAGATAATGCTAAGAGCTGATTGTGACTAGACTATAATTATTTATGTACAAGATGACTAGGTCTGATCCACCCGGCGGCCAGGCCGTAACTGATTCACGAAAGTAACTAAGCTTCTAAGCTCCCCTCGCGCTCGTCACGTCGTGGTGCTCCGCTAGGCGGCGCTTCGGGCCACATGTGGTGGTAGGAGAGGACCGCCACAGCTACTTCCCCACCAGTGACAAGGGTGGACTTCCCGACGAACGATGATAAGTTTCCTGCAGAGGGGGCGCTGCCTGGAAGGGATACTGCGGATGCGTGACGTGGTGAAAATAAAAATATTGGCCAGAAATTATTAGTGCTGTGACATATTTGAAAAATCGCACGTTAGCAAATACAATTGAAAAGAAAATTCCATATGATATATTTTTTAGAAAAAAAGTCAAATGTTAAAAATTAAAAATTGTCTGAAAGTAAAAATTTTAGAAAGCCAGAACAAAAGAGAATTTTAAAGTGGATAAAAAAGCTGAAATGGGAATTTTGCTAGGTAATAGTGATGTAGGTTATATAAATGGTAGAATATCCTCTATTATATTAAAATGTGTCTGATGGTAGTCTCCGACTATAAGTTCACTTCACCCCCAAAACTATCCCATCTTAGGGGCGGGGTGAACCGGAAGTTGATTGGAAGTGAACAGGACGCGAACCGGAAGTGAACCAGAAGCGAATCGGAAGAGCACTGGAAGTGTGTCGTAAGCAATCGGAAGCGAACCGGAAGTGTATCGCAAGTAATCGGAAAAATACAAAATTACCCGAAAGTGACCGAAAATATACTAAAAATAAACAGGAAGTGACCAGAATGATGTATATTTGCTGAAATACTTCTAAAGGATGAATCGAAAATTAATCAATAAATAATTAATAAAAAATGTTAAAAGTTCGAAAAGTATTATTTATAAACTGTAAATAATGTTGAAGACTATCTTATACACATATATAAATATATATATATATATATATATATATGTGTGTGTGTATATATATATGTGTGTGTGTGCGCACTAGTGGGGCTTCGCCCAATTTAGTTTCTGTGTGATTTTTTGGTAAATATATTTGATCTTGAATATGCTTTTTTCCAATTATTGGAATGCTATTATTGATACCCTACTGAAAAGTGTCACTTGATAATCGAGTGCGATGTCACTTGAGAATTTGACATAATTATCAAGTAATTATCAAGTGATTATTAAGTAATTATCAAGTGATTATCAAGTCATTCTTATGTAACTATTAAGTTAAATTGTGAGTAAAATTGTATTTCATATTGGAAAGGATGCAATTCTACCCTGATAAAATCTGCAGATTAGAAGCGATTAAAATCATACAGAAATAAGGATTACTATACAGTTTTATTATGAGTCATACTGACAATTGCGTTTTGCAAATATTAATGCGGGTATGATTGTGTTTGTTTGGGAGAGTCGGAGAAGAAGAGAGCATCATGGAAGAGAAGAGGAGTTTTGGTGAAACAACAGAGCAACGAGCAGTCGTCAAGTGTTCCAGGAAAGGAGTCGAGGGGAGAGAATTCAAGGAATGCGTGATCACGGGCGCGAAATGTAGCTCTGCTGCGACAGAGCGCAGAAATCATGTCTGTGAGTGTGAGATGGAGAAAGAGAGAGAGCATGGAGACCCGCGCGGCAATAGCGGGGCCAATCGGGCGAACGTGGAGCGAGGGACTCGGGGAGAGAGAGAAGTCGCCTGCGAAATAGTCTGTTTTCAGACTTGCAGCAGACTGATCAGGCTCGCGGGTTCCGTCGCGATCGGGGAGAAGCGCGGGAATTGGTCGGGAAATAGAGCTAGCGGATCCGAGCGCGCGAGTTGCGAAGCTCGACCCGGGACTCAGTCTCGAGCCGTCGAAGAGAAGCGAGAGGATGTGTTCGCGAGTGTAAATCGTTGTAGGTTGACGAGGAGGAGATCGCATCGCGTAGCATCTCCGGGCGCGTGTCGAGAGGATCGCGCGCGGGATTCTTGCGGAGTGGTGAGTGTGTGGATAAAGAGGAAGTGAGCGTGTGGTGTAGGTAGAGAGTAGAGTAGAGAGTGAGAGAGAGACAAGCATCGAAGAAGCCAAGGAAGAAGACGAGTGAGAGAGTTGGTCGAGGAGCGAGGAAGCCAAGGAAGAAGACGAGCGGGAGAGTTGATCGAGGAGCGAGGAAGCTGAGGAAGGAGACGAGAGAAAGCAAGAGAGCGGAGGCTGAAACGAGGAAGCTGAAGAAGAAGACGAGCAGAGAGAGCTGGACGAGGAGACGAGGAGAAAGGTAGCGGTGGAGCCGAGTGTGCACGAGAGAAAGAGAGAGAGAGAGAGAGTGTCCTGGGAAAGACGCGTATGTGTGTGAGAGAGAATAAATTGAGCGAGAGAAGTCGTAGGAGAAGACGCGAGTAGAATCGGGAGAAAAGCCGCAGAGAGTCGGAAGAAACGCGAGAGTCGCTCAGAACCGATTCTGAGAAGTCGGGGTCACTTTGTGTTGCTAGCGCGCAAGAGGGGAAGGAGAGCGGGCAAGCGAAAGGCGCGTGGTGTCGTGGCCGAGACGAGAGCAGCAGCATAGCGCGCTACCTTACTGACTTCGTCGGGACAAGTCGAGCCCAGCGAGCGAGAGAGTTCCGAGCGGGTGTCAGGCGAAAGAGATAGAGCGAGCGTGGAGAGTCGGGAGAAGCGCATTGTCGCGTGGAGAGCGGGATTTTGTAAGTTAGAGAGAGAGAGAGAGAAAGAGAGAGAGAGAGAGAGAGAGAGAAAGAGAGAGAGAGAGAGAGAGAGAGAGAGAGAGAGAGAGAGAGAGAGAGTAAATAAAGGGAGAGTTGAAGCGAATTTGAGTATAATTTTTCCAATCCCCACCGCGCGGCGTGTATTGTGCTGTGTATTTTGTAGATGATAACATTTATTTTAAGTATGTGCATTTTCAGACAATTGGTTTTAATTTACACTATTTTGCACATACCGTTCAAGCGAATGCTGATAGTTAGAAATTAATTGTAAACCATTCGTTAGTAACAAGAACACCTTGCTTAGTATTTATAAAAGACGATGTTACGTTAATTTCCACAAGGCACGTATTATAATGAACTTGATAATGACTAATTTTACTTAGTTAAGTTTTTATTATTTCATTCACAATAAAGTTTGTAAAATATAAATGATATATACTACATCTTAAATATAAGCTATCTTCTATACAAAATATAATTTATTATTTATTATGCACTTTCATCTATATGCCATCTTATTTATAAATATTAACGTATATTATAATACAATATTAGTTAATAAGTATTATGTTGCTCATTAAGTCATTAAAACGCTTTTAAACGCAAAATTTATCGTCTTGAGGTGGCGTGTACATCTACCCATGACGTCCACGCATTAACTCGGGTATAGGCACGGCCTACAGCCGTGCTTAGCGAGCAGCGTTCATCCGAGTGACAAGTCACAGTCAGAGACGCGTACGTCCCGCCACCCAGCGGTGTTTTCTAGCACTCTGTTGTTTTTTCAAGCGGCACGGTCTACGGCCGTGAAGACTTCTTTCCGTGCAGCTGTTCAATTTCAATTCGCCCGAATCGAGATTTTCGTCGTGTTTATATAGCGCAGAGCAGTGAGAATAGAGTCGAGCGGCCATGTTGACAATTTCTTCCGCTATTGACGTCAGAGCATGACTTATGTTTCTTTTCTTTTCAGCTGGTGTATAAGGTGTATGTATACTGTATTTAAATTTTGTATATCTTCCTTCTTATTAATACCGTTTTCTTGTAAGTGTATATGTAACATTTCGGAAACTAGTCTTTTATTTAACGGGTCCAGCCTGGGTTAAATCCTACAAAAAACCACAAAATATTGGTCCAATAAAAATTTTTCTTTTCACGTAAATTAAAAGACAAAAAATATCTACTGAAAATATTTACACTATACACTATTCTTACTGAAAAATATCATATTTATACCATACAAAATCACCGACCAAAATTCGTGACATTTTAAATAAGTGATTTTAGTCACTTGCTACGGCTTTGTGAAAGATCCGGACCGTCTTCTTTACTCCACCAGGACTTAAAATACGTTCAGAATGCAGAGTTTCACTGAATTTAGGTGTTATATTATTATGTTTGCAAGTTCTACGTTTTTGCAGTTGTTTCTTATTGTTAGAATGTTTAGTCTAATTTCTTAGTTGTATTTATAATTAATCTTAGCAACTTACAAATATTATTATCCTGCACACTTGAGATGGTTCTAAACACCCGTTCGTGGCAGTTGCTGATCGTATTAGTCTACACGCGTTTATGTGGTAATATTTTTAAGTTGGTTAACTGTCCTTGCTATCCCCGGAGATTACACTCGACGGTCCTTAGCTTGTACTTATCTCTGTGGTACGGATCTGAGTTCAAAGGGCTCTCTGATGTATGCTCTACCAAGGGACAGATTTAGCACGCTCCCAAGGTATTGAACGGATTTAGCACGCTCCGAACACCAACACTAGCAAACGCCGCCGCTTCACCTTAGAATCAGTTGCTACCGCAAGAGACATGTCACTACATAAAAAGGCACTGCGTGGATCAGCTCCGAGGTTTTTTAAGCCTCGGTATGGATGCAAGCAGTTATGGAATTTAAATGAAGAAGATCGAGGTAGTCCAATCAGCAGTTGCCATACCAAGGATTAACGCGTACGGTTTGCAATCGTGGTTCACGCACGAGGAGTGCTGACACAGAGGTCAGAGCACTCGCTACAATTTTCGGCGCTCAACATATTTTGCAATCTAGTTGCTTCCTTGCTCGGTTGTAAATACATTGTCTGTGTGAGTGCATGATTGCAGTCACGTCATTTTAATAGTATATATATACTTGTATATATATTCTCATATACTAGTACATACTCATTCGTAACACATATATACATATATACATATATATTTATATAATTTAAACATGGCACATTACAGCTGGATTTTTTAAGTACCCGATTCGACTTGGTACTCGACTCGAGCTCGACGAGTCTAGTTTTTCAATCGAGTAACTAGAATTGTGGAGTACTTGCACAGTCCTATTCAAAATAATCGATCAATCCTTTTAATAATCTTTGGATTGTTACTCTACTGCTAGTCTGTCTCACGGAAAGACGCGTATATTACCATAATTAGCGACACGAAATAATTAACACTGTTATTTCTTTCAACGTTTCCACAACGTTCGGTAACTTCTATAAGGAGGGGTGTCTAGAGAGCGGAGGTAAGTGGAAGGAAACGAAAGGGGGTGTAGCAATATATACATACACATATGTTTTACGTTTATTAATTTAATAAAACAAAAGAGGAACTTTTAGTTTAAAATAATATTGTATATCTGTATAACTTAGTATGATGAATTTATAGGTGAAATAACGATGTGTAGTTTTAATGTATCTTTATTGGGACCAAGTAGATACTTCGATACTACTGTATTGGAATTTATAGAATCTTGTAAAGGATTAAGTTCTTCGAAAGGTAATATATTATCCAAGTTGAGTATTCTATCATTGGAATTAAATCTATAAATAACTTCTTTGACTCTGGCTATGTGTTCGACATCATCCTGAATTCCGTAGATTAGTACTCCAATTTTTACTCGCATGTCCAAATCACTATCACTCGGAGGGTCTTTACATGTAAGTGATAATCGAACTGATCGTATAACATGTTCTGGCATTTCAACGGTGCCTTGCCAAACAATTAAAAAAAACTTTTTGAACCATACACCTTTGGGATACAAATCAACAACCCATTCACAAGTTTTATCACCTGCATAATCAGCCAAATGAGAATGACTTGAAAATACAAGTGTTCTTGTGTGGTAAGAAAGCAAACTATGAAAATTTTCAACCGTCAGCAAAGAGCTACAAGTATCTACAGTATAAAGCCTAGGTTCAAATAAAAGTAAACCATTATCTTCAGTTTTGATAATGTTGCGCACACGTTCGTTATGACCTGAATGAAATGACATGCCAATAGCCATTCTTTCTACGAAAAACTCCTTATATTTTTGTGTTAAAGGTGACAATAATAGTTCTGCTAACTGTCTAGGAGACATCATCGGAAATCGTATTGGAATCATGACTGCAATCACCATTTGCTTTAAAGTAGTCTCAACATCTGTGATAGGTAATTGACTTTTCAAACGATCGTTTTGATGATTAAGCCAAATTTCAAGATATTTAAATAATGACAATTCATCGTATATCACAAGACTACTTTGATGCAACAAAGATACAAGCACATCTAGTTCAAAATTAGCAAAGTCTGGTGTAGCTGCTACTAGTTCAATATTCCATTTGACAAAATTATGACACGCATTTGTTATTTCATTGTGACCACAATTTAAACTATACTGAAACCAAGAGACAAGAGTCCCGTGTATAGCAGCTACAGGAATGTGATCTCGCATAAAATTTAAGCATGAAGCAATAAGGTCTCTAACGTTGTATTTATCAGCAAGAGAAAGTATTGGTAAAACAATTTCATTACTAAAACCAATATGTCCAGTATAAAAGTAACGTAAGAATTCACTAAAAATAGTTGCGCACTGAGGTGTTTCTTGGAGTGCTACACGACTCTCCTGTGATTCACTCCATTGAGGACTCATTAGCATAACCTCGAAAACATCACTTGAAGCACATAAAATTAATCGATGAGCAGGGTATTCTACGTCATTTACTACTAAACAAATATCGTTCATCAAACGCTCAGCATACAGAGTAGCAATTTTCATAAGAACGGTTCGGGAATTATCCACCTGAAACAAAAACATAGAAAACAAATAAATGTTTAAGAATCACTAAATTATTGAATCAATAATATTAAAATTTCCTTTAATATTGTACAAAAATTTGAATTTCTTCAAAGTGTCATCATCATAAAGTTGATTAAATTTAAGTATTGCTAATCATTATTAATTTAAAACAGGGCAGTACCTCCCCTGCTCGCTTCGCTCGCCAACCCCCGCGTTCGTTGCAAATTGGTGTACCAGTGCCTTCAAGGATAACGTGTTTTTTTATAATAAAAAGTTTTACTGCCGCTGGTTTAAAAATTTTAAAAGTAGAGCAAAGGTAAAAAGAATTGCAAGTTATGCTATAAAACTTTTAGTTTTTATTAGGCTTACTTTAATAACAAAAAAAAAATTACAATTGTTATGCCAGGTAAATGAAATCAAGTTACTACAAAGTCTTCACAAAAAAATTCTTGTATTTTTTCCAAACAATTTGTGCCAACGGTAATTTGTTTACGATTAAAAACCAAGCAAAAAACAAACGCCATTGGTTTGGTAACATAATTGTACATGCCTCATCTAATATACAAAAAATTTCTTCATCCTTTACAATCAATCCCATGACTATTGCTGTTGCAGTAAATGTTGAATACGTTTTATTTTCATAGTTCTTTAAATCATCAAATGAGGTTGCTCCTTTAACTCTGTGTAATATTAATTTTAAGTGAAATAACTCTCGTTCGTTAGGAATCAAACAGATTAATCTTCCTAAAGTAATTAAATAGTTTGTACGTCTAATTCACTTCTTTTTCGTAAAAACATCATGTTCTGGTATATCACAAAACAAAAAATTTGGCGAGCTTGAGAGTAATTAATAATTATCTTCACGGATGAATTATCAGAAAGTTTTGTGCTGTCCAGACGGACGAGAAATAAGATCGATCAAAGTTCGAAGAAAATAAATTTGACCGCTTAAAAAATTTAAACGTTTTCAAATAAATATGCATATATCGAAATTCAAATAGCATGCTTCATGTGCATGCGTGCGTGTGTACATCAGATCCAAATTATTGTGCTGGCCGGTACTTGTAGTGCAGTGTATGTTGTTGCTGTTACACTATGTGTGCTGTGAAATTACAGGTCACGAGATCAGTTAGGCAATTAGCATTATTCTTTTAATTGTCGTTCGTCAACTGAACATTTTCTCTACACAACATTACCTCCTGTGATAAAATGCTATTTTTTTGATTGTTGTTCGTCAGAGAAGTAGGCATCAAATCATAGAAAATCTAAGCAATCAGCATTGTTTTTTTAATCGTTGTTCGTCAACTAAACATTTGCTAATAAAATAAGTGCTAACAATAAGTTCGAAATGTTGGAAAACTTGTATAGTGATCGCAAAATGTGAAACCCACCCCAGTTATAAATACATACAAATTGATATAAGCGGGCCTGTTGGGGGGTGAAGTTCATACTGGGAGCCGGAGTAAGATCAGCAGAGCGCTGAACCGAGACCCGCTTAATCCTTCCTACTCAAGGCAGGGAAAAGGGGTCGTGAGCGCGAGATTGTGTGCTCGAGGTTGGTCTATGCCACTGTCCAGGGAGCGGTGTCATCGGGCAAATAGATGGCACGCGTGTCCGTCGCGGCACATGCCAGCTCGATAGCATGTGCTTGCTCCTTGTGAAGCCGAGCGTATGAGATAAACCTACTTCCAGGTAGGCAGAGCGGGTGGGTGAAGCAGGCAGGCAAAAGAGGCCTTGGAACGAGTCTGGACGAGGGAGGGCCGCTCAATCCGGTGAAGGATACACCACCTAGTTATCACAAAGGGGGGGGGGAGAAGACTCCGAAGGATCTTCAGAGAGATCGCTTCGTAAGCACAGCAGAAGGTGTCCTATGTGAAACGAAGAACACTCGGCGTGGGGCGGAGAGCGCTCCGTGTAGAGTGGAGAGCGCTCGGTACAGAGAGAGGAGAGAGCGATTCGTCGCTCTCCTAGCAGGCGACGGTGGTGAATCCGGAGAGTCTGCTAGAGGCGGTGATGGTGTATCTGCTGCTCTGGAGAGTGACGTTAGGCTGATCGGTGGGTCATCCTGACGGTTGCCCTCTGGAGAGAAGTCGTCTTGGTAACAGCTCATCCCTGTTGATTACTCAGTGAATGACTGAGAAGTGCTTATCGTGGAAGGGGGAGGAAGGGTGAGAAATGATCACACGAGGTAATTATATCTCAAACAAAAATCAGATTTATTGCGTCTCGAAAGGGTTGTACAAGTAGCCTTAACTCTATGCTCCCACTCAGACGCAGTCTGATGCGGGGTGGGGGATGCTTCGGCCTGGATCTGTCCCGCTTATATACCCCTGAAAGCGCCACTCCGCTTTGGGAAGTTCGCACTAGTAGTGTAGCTGCCTAGTGGCCGCGCGCGAAACTAGCCTTGAGAGAAGAGAGCTAGTAAGAGAGAGTTAGTGAGAGAGGGAGAGAGAGATAGGTCTTTATTTGCTAAAAGCAAAAAATAATACAATTTGGATCGCATAAGACTGTGTTGCATACAGTCTAACAAAAAGAGAAAATAAAATATATAAAAATACCGCCACATAAAACCACATTTCGTCATATTTAATTATCACATTAAAATTTTTAAATATTCCGCTGTACATTTAAGGTGTGGTCATAAACCAATCTGTATTGCACGCTTGAAATCTATAATACGTAATACTGAAAGAATTTTTATGGCCTAAGAGCCGAGTCTGACTAGATTAAAACTACATTAAAATTAAGAATGAAGCGCCAGAGGGCTCAGAGTCGTCACGATTCAGTGGCCAGCAGGTGCCGCCACAGTACCCTCTTGAAGGAGGCGACAGATGGCAGGTTTCGTAGAGTAGAAGGGAGAGCGTTCCAGAACCGAGCATCCTGGAACCTAGCCCCGGTTTCAGTACTCACGGTAGGGATGGTCAGTTCCGGGGGAGCCCCCCTATATATATGTATATACATACTCCTATATTATATAGTTATTTGGGCTATACTCTCCCCCCACATCTCCCCCCCCCCCCACTTAGCCCCCCACAAAATAACGTAATAATCGTTTATTTTTATGTTATTTTTAAAAATGTGCATGCCCCTCTTCTTACAACCCCCACAGCCCTTTACACAGCAATAGCACGAATTTTGTAGAATTAACTTACTTAAAATGTACTGTTAGTTAACAGTTATATGTATATATGTATATTAATATTCAAATTTTACCGAAAATTATTAATTTATAATATCTTTAACTTTAATTATATAAAAAAATAGATTGATTGATTAAAAATTGATTTTTTTAGACAAAACTACAAAAACGTTGATTCATATAGTCATATACATTTAATTATGTCCTGACCGTTTTTGACGGTCTTGACGTCTCAGGAGAATTAGTGGACTGCGCTTTCGCCTGCCCCTGAGTGAAGCCAAAAATAGCCAAAATTATTTCTTCGTCCTTGATTCCCCAGTCTACTTTGTCCACAAACATGGCAAATTTGCTTCAGAATCGGCAATCTATGTCGTTAGACGACAAATTAACACAAGTTTTCTGTCTCGTGAACACAAATATTCAAAAAACTGACACATTGAATAGTAAAATAGACGTGTTAACTGAACAGGTGGAAAATCAACGCAAATGTATCCAGGGTCTTGAGGAATGTATAGGAGTTCCTTCACTATCCAAGGTATGGATTTTTGGGACTCGATACCAGTTAGCATTCTCGGCAGTGTATCGTTGGAAAGTTTTGAAAGTCGTCTATTTAAAAATGTACGTACCCGTGAGCAGATCTATGTTAGATCATTGAAATTATTCAAATTTATTTCTCTATTTCGACCAGTGTATCGACATAGCGTATCGATTACCAAATTTAAATTTAATTTATTTTATTTTATTTTATTTTTGCGATCATTCACACGCTAAGAGTCGTTAGTATGCCTCGATATTATCCAACCTTGCTATGTTTTATACATTCACTTAAAGCATAAATTATTATTCTGCGACTAAATGTATAAAACTTCAAAACAAATCTTTGCTATAATTATTATGTTATACAAATTTCTTTGCCATTGTATAATATATTTTTTGCCTCACGCCATAAGTTCTGCCGACCAAGGCGTTAAGAAAGAAAAATCTCTCTCTTGCGCGCTCTCTCTCTCTCTCTCCCTCTCTCTCTCTCTCTCTCCCTCTCTCTCTCTCTCTCTCTCTCTCTCTCCGACGTCCATCAGCTGCATACAAAGGCTAGGCTGGAGGCCAAGAGGAGGCAGGACTGCCGAACTTTCGTCAGAGATGGGAGACTCTACATGCGCTGCAGCGATGATAGCGAGCGTGCTACCATCATCACCACCGACGCCGTGCTGGAGACTTGTTAGCCCGGTTTCCGCCCGCTGCCAACATCGTCCAACACTGAGGCTACAACACACACACACATCATTACACCATACCCACCATTAAGCTCATCTGCCACGTCTTCATTCAGTTCTAAGGTATCTCTGTCCGAAGGTCTACGAGTCGACAGACGAGACAGAAAAAGAAACGGAGGGGGTGTGGCCCTCTACATACATAAATCACTGACAGAATAGTCTGACAAGCCAGGCAAGTCTGAATATCTCTTCTGTGAGGTATCGGCAATGGACGTCTCTCATATCCTCGTGGGGGTTATATATCGTCCACCTCATGCTCGATTCTTCCAAGGCTCTAACTTCATAGACCAGCTAACAACCCACATGCACAACTATTCCACGAAGGTCATAATGGGAGACTTCAACACTTTTTTGGTCCGGTGCAGAGTATTTAATTTATATTGTTATTAAAGAGCTATGAATATTTACTGACCTATGTTGTAATTCTGACGACAGGTCAAGAAAGAGAGAGAATTGAATATAAATTAATGATTTAATTATAGGTCAGGTCTGGGATACCAGGTAGTGGAGATATATTTCAATAATCATAAACTTTTGTTCTTTATAATAAAAAAACGCTGCCAATTCATTGGCACGTAGCTTCCTCCAACTAAATTTATAGTTCCAACAGATGAAATATTATTTAAATCTCTAAAAAAAATTAACTTTTAAAAAAGTAAAAGGTTAGGCGAGTTTGATGTATTCCGCGAAATTACGGATAAAAAAGAACTGAGATCAATTAAACAAAGTCATGTTGTTAATATTTAATCATTACGGAGCAAAAAATTATTTTATTTTTTTACCCATTTTAACTTAGGCAGCTGAATAACATGACAAATTGCA
This sequence comes from Trichomalopsis sarcophagae, assembly GCA_024372645.1. Taxonomy (NCBI): domain Eukaryota; kingdom Metazoa; phylum Arthropoda; class Insecta; order Hymenoptera; family Pteromalidae; genus Trichomalopsis; species Trichomalopsis sarcophagae. Next base: position 46,926 of record QLSS01000482.1, read on the forward strand.
ATCTAATCAAAAAATGTTTCAGACTAAAGTTGTTGGGCATTGAGGTGCTGACCCTTCTGTGACCTTGAATATGTCCTTGAACTTCATTTTCAAGGTCATTTGAACGTCAAATTTTGTTTTTTGAATATAACCCCCCATTTTTGACCTCGGATTCCGAAAGAGCGCGAAATTTTACGTCTAGTTGAGCTTTCGCGTTAGGGGTCAAAGTAAACTCTACAATTAATTCGAAGGTCAAATTTCTGTTTGGGGCATTAAGCTGGTAAATCCTGATATTTCAAAAACTGTCCTCAGACAATAGTTATTGGGTATCAAAGTGTTGGCCCTTCCATGACCTTGAACATGTTCTGTGTTTTCAACTTCGGATTCTCTTCACATCGTCTCCTATAGCGAAAGCTATAGGAGACGATGTGAACTTTTTCTGAGATTGACCATGACCCCGAATGTTAAAATTCCACAGATCGACTTTAAATGAAGCAGCATTATTGTGTTTATTGTGTTTATTTAAAAAATTGTGTTTATGTAAAAAATCATAGTAGATTGTTTCATATTGAAATTACAAAATGACACCAAAGTAGTATTTTTTATTTATTTTTATTCAAACTCTGACCCCACAGTATTTTTTTTTTATTCGTCTAGGGTCGCTTTACATACTTAAGGTGCTTACACCTTTTGTTGTTGTATCTCTCCAATATTGTATCCATTTAGTGTAGTATCCTAGTATCCTAATTCACTAGATTTTATGTATTTTTTGCACATTTGTAATTGAACATAGCCAAGTTTCATGAAATATGCACTTGTAAGCATCGCGGAAAGGGGGTCTCCTTATCAATAAGTGTTTGACTCTGTGTTGACTTGTACTGAGGGGCAAGGTTTGCATTTCTTCAGTAGATGTATTACGTTGTCCTTTAGTTGTCCACAATAAAAGTACATATTATATCATTGAAACTAACTACTGATGTAGTCTTTGTAAGCTTTATGCCTCAAACAAAAATTTGACCATGAAATTAATTGTATAGTTTACTTTGACCAATAACGCGAAAGCTCATCTGGAAATATCGCGCTCTTTTCGAATCCGTGGTCAAAAATAGGGAACTTCGTCCAAAAACGAAAGTTTACCTTCAAATGACCTTGAAGAGGAAGGTAAAGGGCATGTTCAAGGTCATGGAAGGGTCAGCACTTGGATAACCAATAACTTATGTCTGAGGCATGGTTTGAAAAATCCGGATTTACCAGCCTAATGCCCCAACAGAAATTTAACCTTGAAATGACTTGTAGAGTTTACTTTGATCCCTAACGCAAAAGCTCACCTATACGTAAAATTTCGCGCTCTTTTCGAATCCGAGGTAAAAAATAGGGGGTTATATTCAAAAAACAAAAGTTGACCTTCAAATGACCTTGAAAATGAAGTTCAAGGACAGATTCAAGGTCACAGAAGGGTCAGCTCCTCAATGCCCAACAACTTTAGTCTGAAACATTTTTTTATTAGAGTGCAATTTGTCATGTTATTCAGCTGTCTAAGTTAAAATGGGACACCCTGTAGAAACGATACGAAATAATTCTAAGTCGTTTACCTTTTTAAGGCGTGAGTTGCTCTTGAGAAGAGACTAGGCGCTGGAGCTAGTGAGCTCATACTGGCCGTGCGGGTCCTTTTATAGTCCTCGGAGCGAGCGGGGATGGTGCCGCCGAAAATACTTTCACATTCACACTTTCACACAGACATTCACACCTATGTACAAAACCCATTCATACAAATAATTTATTTATTTTTGCGCGCTCTTCCTCTTCTTTCGGTGTTGCTGCTACCGCCGCTCGCTGTAGCGCGGGTTTATCCTAGTTAAAAATTGTATTCAATCAATTTTAGTTTTTTTTCTGTATAGATTTTTGCGGAGCTTGTGCGGGGTGTTACATAGTCCCCTAGTGAAAATTTCTCAGAAATTGACAAATTTTCACTATACTCCCCGAGAAATAATGATTAAAAATATATTTATCTGTAAGTTGTAATAAAGAGATAGAAAGTGCTATTTAAAATGCATACACTCAGAGCTGTATATACCTCTTCTGCCGACCTTGGGATTACTCTCCTCTTCAGCCTCGCCTCCTCCTTGCCAACTGACCTCCAATCGTCCTCGAAGTAGCTTCCCAAAGTGAGCGGGTAACTTTAAGATATAAATATAAAAAAATTCCATAAATGCGGAATTTTTTGCAGATTTTACAAATGCAAATGAAAATTTTGCGGATGTCTTAGTTGTTTTATAAATAGTAAGAAACTATTGAAACAGCGGGAAAATGGAGATAGCTCATTTAGACTAAGTAAATAACCTTTAATCGGTATAGAAGTAGCACAAAACATTTTATTATTAATTGCGGATTCCGAAAATATATTTATTTATGTTTAATTCGCAGTAATTACGCGAATAATAAATATTTATGCGATCGTGTAAGATCAGACAGTAGGCTGAAGTGTTAGCAAGGAAATCTTTTTTAGCCTCTAACTCCAGACGTACATCGACAGGAGCGCTATTGAGAGATTCGTTTTGTCGAAAACAGTCAATAACTACGAGTGGTGCAAAGTTAAGAAACGAGACTTTGTCAGCAGCGGCTGCGGATCTCTTCCATAGTAGGATTTTTGAAAATTAGCGTACACATCATAGAGAATGGCAAACTGAATTTTAGCTATGTCGAGATTCATATCGTTGTATGTATAATATTGTGAATTCAAGAAAAGTTTCATGTTACTCGACTCACAATGGTCAAATCGACTGGCGTTTGCAGTTCTCAATAATTTTCTCTTTGTTTGCAGTCCAAGAATCACAAAACGAGGTTTTTCCAATTGATTTAATGTTTTCATTGTCCAGACGTGTTTAGTAGTGCTTGGGAGAAGAGGATATTCAAATAACTCCCAACAACGGAAACACATGGAGATAGGATTATCTTTACCAATGAAATTCAATAGCTGGATTTTTTGTTTATCATATGCAACAACATATGGCATCAACCACTCCATCTTTGATACTTTTACTTCGCAATCTTCATAAGTAGTTACACCAGATGCTACAGTACCTTCCTGGATTATTACGTTTAAGTCGCTTCTCGATCTTGTGAGAATGAGCTCATGCCTCATATTAACTATAATCTTTTTATAATCGTCTGCAAAACCCAAGATCATACTCAGTGGAATCGCAAGGTCAAAATTTCCCTTGTCATTTACGACCGATTTGATATTGTCTTGAATACCAAGCCAGCCTGCATTCTCCAGCATACAATTCTGATTCAAATTAAATGAAATCAATCCTTTCATAACACTGCTCAGACCAACATTTTTACTTTTATCTATCTTCACAGCATTAATCTCATAACGAATTTCATCAAACAGATGACAAATGCCATTGTTGACAAATTTAGTTTTAGCAAGTGCTGCTGATCCACCTTTTACTTGCAACTTTTCACATATATGGATAGAGCTGCGCGATGGTAAAATACATAGATCTTGATGTTATAGATGGATAAGTGGATAGAAATACGAATTTCATCACTGTTATCAAAGCTTAATGATGAGTATAGTTGATGTGCGTGTACTTCATAATAAGCAATAGACTCATCGAATACGACACCTAAGCAAATGCTTAGAATTTCGTTCATTTTTCTGAAAACAGCAAAGAATTATACACGTCAATTTTTTCCACGAACTTTTAGTCCTAGACTTTTCAGAAACTGAATGCTCTTGCGTGTTAACGGTTTGAGTTTCTTCGGTCGACTGATGAATGGTTGCGATGATGACTGATTTATATATGATCCAGAATTGTTAACGATACCCATTATACAGATTTGATCTGAAGTCTAATAGTGATTTCTTCTCCTCGAAAATTCACTAAATTTCTATCCTGATCGACAATTTGAATTTGTAGATGATCTTGACACTGACCGGTAGATATATGACGTGTGACGGAACTTCTATGATTTTATATCTCGGAGGCACTGTGGGAAAGCACTCATGGATTGTATAAACTTTCTTATTATTGATACTGAAAATTGAGTGGGAAACTTATCTGAAACGGTGACGGCGGCAAAAGTATTTTTATAATATAGAGAGATGAGCACCTCCAGTAATATTGCACTCAACTCTGAGTGCATTGATTTTCAATATTTTCACTGGTAAATCAGAGCTGTGTTGAATGTTCTCTTCGAGAGTGCGAGGAGCAAAGCCATGGAGACGGCCTATGGAATTGTAAGGTGTGAGATCTATCGGGCGACTGCAGAGAATTTCACTTCTAAAAGTATTGTTGTTAGCTTTCAACGAGAATTCGATTCCTTCGGATTTCAAATTTGCTTATAAAAATTGATTAATAGCATTAATCTCATAACTGCCAGTAGAAATATTAATAATAATATTTCTGTTTAAATGCAGTTTATTATTTGAATAGTCAACATTGGGAATAGAGTTAAATGATAAAAGTTCAACTAAACCCAAGACAAAATTTTTATGCTTCGGTAGTTCAAACGAAGGAAAACATTGCGCTTCTAAGACAGATGAGTTTCCGGAGAGACTCAGAGTGAAGCTATCTTCCATGACTGATCGGAAGATAATGATTCTGTTACTGTATATTATCATACACATCACCATGTATATATAAGCATACTTTTACTAATATTTATACGAAATGACCTTATATTATTACACTTCAAACTTTCTCAAACGAAATTTTTGCACTTACACTCACTATATATACTGAATATACAATGTTCTACACAATGCCAAGACTATATTTTCAAAATAACTTTATATATCACTTCATACTTTCTTGAATAAACTTTTTGTACTCAAACTCACTATATATATTAAAAATACTATATTCTACACTACGCCTAGCTTAAATTTTTTAAAAAACCTTATATTACATGTTATACTTGATTGAATCAACTTTTTTCATTCAAACTCACTATATATATACTGAATATATGATATTCTGCATAACAATAAGCCTAAATTTGTTTAAAAAACCTTATATTAAACTTCATACTCTCTTGCTCAGTAAAAATTACAAAATTTTTACTCCCCTGCTATGGCTGACAACAGCAAATCACCTATATTGCTTTTATAACCATGTATGTATATATGTAAATACATTTGTTATTTGCGTGTTACTTAAAATCTTGAATTGGTGAATTTTTTATTATACTCTTGCGTCCACTAAACACTTACATATGTGTAGATGTGTATAACATCATATACAACTACTGTATATAAACACAAACACATCTTGCTGGCTTTGAACATAACACTATGCATGATAATTATAAAAATACATATAAATTATAAAAATGTAAATCATTAACTCAATGATATATGGTTACTGCATCACAGAATCGACTTCTTAAACAAATATTGAACAAGATAATTTTACTAAATTGTAACTTATGCATTAAATACATTAATTAAATTGTAACTAGATTATACATAGCAAATATAACAATCATAAATAACAATCATTATTGCATTGAACAATTAATAATAATAATAATAAAAATTAAAAAAAGAACAGTTTTTTAATCATAATTTTAACCGTAAACAAATTTTTATGCAATTTTTGACTATAAGGAAATATGACATATTATACTTTGCAATAGAATGCAACAAAATCATTTATATACAAGATAAATAATAATTTTGATAAATGAAAAATAATATACTTTACCAGTCAAGAGGCTGGTAGAAAAATTCATCTGCTACAAACATTATAAATACTGAAGAAACTGCAACAATAAAATAAATTCTACAAAGTAAATGCTTAATAGAAAAAATTTTAAGCAATAATTTTTGTTTTAATTTATAATAAATTACTTATCCAATAATTCCATTGAAGTACTTTATTGAAATCAGGATACACATACATGGAACACTTGTGCAATTTAATAATTGTAATCATACTTGCACATATATCACTAATAATAAGAAAAAAATAATAACTATTCAACAATATTAGTATGCACCAACAATCATGAAATACAATTCACAATTTAAAATTGAAAAGTCAAAAAAAACTAAAATCTAAAATACTAATTAAATATAGAGTGTAAACTTCTATATTAAAATTGAACAAACGATCTGAATCATAAACTACATAAATATTCGGGTGTCCAAGCAAAAGTGGCACACCTAGCGGTAGAATTTGTTAGAGTACGTAGGTTCAAACGCACTCGTCTTCTTTCATCGCCAAGTCTTATCCCATTACAGTTTATCAATAATATTTGAATATCTGCATGTATGCGTGTGTGTGTGTATTCATTTTTCTACTGACTTGATGACCACAGCCGATATGAGGTTTCATAAATAATCCCATTCCAATTTTATAGGGCTTAAGATGAAGACCTAAAGCAATAGCTTCCATGGTCTTATTATGCCTCTTACTTTCTTTATGATTTTTCTGCGCAGCTTTAGCATCATTAACTGCTTTAGCTATTCCAGCAGCGCCTCCTGCTACAGCACTGGTTGCACTTAGTCCTGCGAACAATGGAATGAGAAAAGAAAGAACTCCACCAATTTTTGATGGAAGCGGCATAACACGTGGAATGATAATTTTTTTTTCACCTACACTTTTAATAGCTTGACGTGCACCCGTCAAGGCTGATTGAATAACCTTGCGAGAACTTTTACTTGTTGAGATTGATTTTTTAGCCGCAGTCACTAACTTACTAAATTTCAATCCTATTTCAGTTTTTCCTTTTAATTTCATAGCACTGCTAACAGCAAAAGCAAAAGCTTCCTGAGCAAGCATCTTGTCAGCAGTTTTACGATCTCCGTTTTTATCGGAGTAAGCTATGTCGTGTTTTTTACAGGCCTGATCAAGCGGATTAATACCAGGATCTCTTCTTTTCGTTCGCTTTTTCAATTTAGTTCTGGGACCGCAGTATTGATATTCAGGAAGATGCATTTCAACAGGTAAGTTATTGATAACTTTATCAAGCAATCCATAGCCTTTCGGCTGTTTCTGAGATTTGTGTATGATCATCTCCCTTCGAGTGTTAAATCACAACTGACGTTCAATGTATAAAACGAGAGTTTATATTTCAAGAGCTCATTGTTGAATCTAACTCCGTTGTGTGAACATGGATTTTACCGAGCAGAACGTCAAACTCCCTGTCACGAATTTTGATTTTGGAAAAGAGACGAGAAAGAAGCGTCATGGGGAACTACTACCGGATAGTATATGAGCTGTATTCTGTGGTCCATAAAACTGTGGAAAAATAAATAGTTTATTGGCTTTAATTACGCACCCCAATGGTCTCAGGTTTGAGAATTTGTATGTATACTCTAAATTCTTGAATCAGCCAAAGTATCAATTTCTCAAAAATGTTTTGGATCCGATTGAAAGAGTATCATATCTTCCGTTGAGTGAGCATGAATCTGTAGTATCTCCAGATGAAGCCCTTCCAAATTCAATAATGATTTTTGATGATGTGGCATGTGAGAAGCAGGATAACGTTAGAGCATTCTTCTGTATGGGGAGACATAAGAGTGTAGATAGCTTCTATCTATGTCAATCTTATGCTCATATAGGAAAACATCTCATTAGAGATAATGTCAATTTGTTAGTAATTTATCGACAAGATGATGTAAATCTTAAACATATCTATGAAGATCATGTGAATACCGATTTAACTTTCAACGAATTTCGGAATCTTTGATCTGAATGTTAGAAGAATGATAGATATGATGTTTTTGACACAATAACCAATTCTACATTCAGATCCGCGAGTAGTAAAAATGAATCAGCTGAAGACTTTTGATCATTTCTAGATAAAAGCCGTAGAACGATTGATAATATATACGGAGTGCGAAAGGTTGATGAAGTGTACATGATTGGTGATTCAGAAATTGAATTTGATGATAAATATATCAAAGTCAGAAATGAAACTTATCTTAAAACGAATGGACTAATGGTATTGCTATTTATAAAAGAAAATTGATATTTATAAAAAATATCCGGATGATCTTATTCTGAGCTCATCAGATTGTGCAAATTATCGCAAGATTCTGGAAGCAACAAATGCTCATCGGAAAAAATTCAGCAAAGATGAATATATACGAAGGTCGAGAAGTAATAAATACAAAAATATTTTAGCACCAATGTTCCGCAGCACTCCACGTAAAAAGAACAACAGCAGCGAAAGAGGACTTACACCTAAATATAAAATATCTAAGAAAAATTCTTCCATTGATCTCGTCTACTGGGATGATCCAAACGAGCTTACTGAGACACTTCGATTATTGATTGCCGAACGATCAGCTGGAAATAATAATCACGTCATTCAATTTTACACCGGACGGTGATTTTGATTTAAGAAATAATCGACTTTGCAACATAGGACAGCGCAATAATCCAAACGATGCAATCATCTTGCATTCACTGAAAGTAATTCTACCAACTGAAATAAAATATATAGCTGCTAAAGTTGGTGGAATTAGTGAAGTTATAGAAGAATATAAGCAACAAGTTGAAAAACAGCAATTAGAAGTGACTGCAAAATTAATATATCTTTATAGTACAACTCTACGAAATTACTCAGGTGTTGATTATATTATTGAAAAAGTGAATAAACAATTAAAAGTTCGTATAGACGAATTTCCAGATGTATTTTCATCTACTGTAAACGAAGATGAAACGTCATAAAGTAGCTGAAGAGCTGCGCAAGCCAGCACGTCGGCGATACAAGAGAAGAAAATATGACATACGTAGAATAGATGAGACTTGGCAAGCTGATCTTGTAGAAACGATACCATATTCTAAAGAGAACAAAGGTTTTCAATACTTGCTCATTGTCATAGATATATTTTCAAAGTATGCATGGGCCGTCCCAGTCAAGTCAAAGAGTGGTAATGATGTTACTACAGCTATGTCGATACTGAAAGAAGGATGAGTACCGAAGAATCTACAAACTGACCAAAGAAAAGAATTTACAATTCAAATTTTAAAAATCTCATGAAAAAACATAAGATAAACGTATACTCTTCTCATAGCAATCTTCATTCAAGCATATGCGAACGATTCAATATAACGTTAAAAAATGTAATGTGGTTAGAATTCAGTAAACAAGGAGGCTAGAAATGGTTGGATATTCTACCCAACTTGCTCAAATCATACAATTCGAGAAAACATCGTACGATAGCTATCGAGCCTAAAAATGTTACGCAGGCAAATGAGAGAGAGGTTAAGAGGCGTTTTCCTTGTGAAAACTTACTAGATAAAATAAAAATTTAAAGTAGGAGATAAAGTACGAATAAGTAAGATAAAAAATGTTTTTGAAAAAGGTTACACACCAAACTGGTCTACCGAAATTTTTACAATAACGCGAGTTGTAAAAACCAATCCGGTAACTTATCATCTCAAAGATTTTAATGATAAAGCTATCTCAGGCGGATTTTATGAAACGGAAATTCATAAAACTAAGTATCCTGAAATTTATATAGTAGAAAAAGTTTTAAAGAAAAGTGGCAAACGTATATATGTTAAGTGGTTAGGATTTAACAATGAGCACAATAGTTGGATAAATAAGAATGAGATTCTTTAACATAAGTGTTTTAACATTGTTTTTTTTTTAATGGATAACAAAGGATTAGGTTGTAGTAAATAAAAGAAAGCAAATGTATGATGTCTATTAAATGAAATTTATTTATGTATTATTGTTCTGTACATGATGATAAAAAATATATCTTTGTAGAAAATAATTTGTGTTATTCTTTCTTATTGAGTTGAAGATTTAAATTTAAAAGAAGATCCACCTTGATATTTAAAAAATAAACAGAGCTTATTTGCAGTGCTGGAAAGTGTGTTAAAAAACGCTTCATCTTTTAGAATTGCGGATGAAATCTTCTCTGGCATGAAGACTTGAAAGCTGTCTTCGAATTTGGCAACAATCTTCGTTCCAACCCTTGTCTTGACCTCTTTCAGTGCTGTCACCATTTACTCATGATTTATTTCCAAGTCTGTCACTTTTTTTCTTGGCAAGAACTATCGCTCAGCAATCTTGTTAAGTGAAGATAGATCCATTCTGAACAAATAAAAAATAAAAGTTTGTGTTAGAGAAAATGTTTTAATGACATATATTAAGGGGGAACTGAGAAATGAAACTTACTTGTAGAGTTAAGTGAGTCTTGGTCTTTTTGTGCAAGGTTGATTGGTCTCGTTCACTTCGATTTCTCGAATATGCTCCTCGCTGAGATCCATCCGTTCATATACCCTATTTCTCACCACAATTTCTGACCCTTCCATTGCTTCTAGTAGTATATTCAGAATTTAAAATCTTTAACCAAATTTTCATCAAAGATTGCACAGCTATGAAAATTTGGTATATTTGCTATAGCTATACGTGCTTCTGCTCCATAACGACCAGCAAATTTATTTACTAAACGCACGTCAACGCTAGATCGTTCCCTCTTAATGCACTTTCCATAGACAGCATTGATTAATAATTTATAAAAAAAAATTTTCAAACTCTTGGACTGTTTTCTCTTTTCTGTATTTAGTTCGACATACGGTTTGAGCCAGGCCTTCTGTTCAAAACAGGTAAAGGCTGTATCATTGCCCATCCATAAAGATTATTTATATCGAAATATAAGAGTGTCTTTGTTTTTTGCTCCTTATCGTATGAAGGACCCATGTATGCCGATTACAGCACTGACTTATTCCTCCTCGAATGCCCGCCTCAATAAACATTAGCATGTCGATATCTGTAAGCAGCTCTAATTATGTCATTTTAAGAGCTGCTGAAAATGTTAGTCCAGGAGTCGTGTAAAAGTGTGCGTGGCAAAAATCATAGGCTTTAAGAGATATCTCCCGAAAACTTTCAAAAACATCGGCCAATAATAAAACATCCGTTTTCAAGTATAGATCAGAATATTCACCTAAAGTTCTTATATTAAACGTTTTCCAAACTTGAACAGCATGATTATAATCTTTCTCAGAAATATGAGAATCTGTTAATTTATTATAGAATTCATTTTCATTAGGAAGTTTTGCAGACATTAGCTTATCTAATCCATCAACAAAATCATACGGAAATATGCCTTTGCGTCTAAGAAAATTGATTTTTTCATTCGTAAATCCATCAGATCGAAACTCATTAACTCCTATTGGTACGTTCTCGAGATATGATGCAAGTTTTTCCAATGTTGATGGTAAAAAATGCCATGAATCTATAAATCTAAAACTTATGTCGCATTCATCAATGCGTTTTGTAAATGAAATATATTTTTCCTTATTATCAAGTATCACAGAAATTCGTCCTTCCAGCAATGTAGAAGTAGCGATTTCTTTCAAAATAAAGTGTGTATCATAATTGAGATTATGAAAAATAACTGGTACAAATTTTGAATCCTTATAATTTAAATAACATGAATTATGAGCTGCACCTCTGAAACTGAATAAAAGAAAAAAGACTTAAATTCAGTAAATAAATTGTGTATTGATATTTTATAATAATTAATGTGATAACATACCGTCCCGTAAGATGACAATGATTTCGTACTGCAAGTTATTTAGCATTGATTGGTTTTCAACATATATGACACATCGTTGACCTCCGAAAAGATAATTCTTCTAAATCTGTAAGTTTCAATGGTTTCGAATTTTTGTGGAGTAGATCAATCTGCTCACTAATTAATTTCAATTCTTGAACAAACCAAAGCTGCATTTTATATATTATCCAATGCTGTACGCTTCATTAAGTTGAAAAGCATTTTCATTTCCGGTAGGTTTTAACAAACATTCAAAATCAGCATAAATAACAAAAATTACTTTTTCACTCTTACTATAATCTTCAAATTTGAGAATGTTATTCTTAGAGTCAGGTAGATTGATCCGACATCTATTTAAATTTTTACAATTATTTTCCTGAGTTTTTAATTTTTCTTCACAATAAAATACTTGCAAACATCTTTCACAATGATGAGATTTTATATGAGTTTTAGACAGTCGAGAACTCAGAAGCCGGGACATTTTTTTAATCCAAACATAGTGATATTTAGACAAGCTTCCATTATCAGCATGATTATTTTCTTCATACTCGTTTATGTAAAAATCTTAAATCAGGAGCAGATTGACATGCTGATTCTTCTTCTCCAACGTAACATGACACGACGATACTTTGAATTTTGGACCATATTTCTTAAGCATGTATAGATTTACGGAAATATCATTAAGTTTTTCAAATTTTACAACATCTTTAAGCTTTACTGGAAATTCTATATCACCAAAGTTCAATTTGTCTTCATGCACACGATATTGACTAACTCGATTGGAGTTTGTTTCACTAGGATATATTGCTGAAAGTATAGCATACTTTCAACAATAATTGTCATTATTTTGAACATTGACATAAGCTTTATTCTTTTCTATATACTTAGGAAGAGAAATGTAAGAAGTCCCCTAAATTGGAGAATATTTTTTCATGTTCATGCATAAACATATGATACTCTTGAGAGTCCAGCCATAGTCCTTTTCTTGAAATTCTTCTAATTGTGCAAGAATAGGCTCTTTGATATTGTCTTTAAACCATTCCTCCAAATTCATTGACATATATATTGTTGCATTTTCACTAATAAAATATTTAATGTCCGTTGTTTCCTCTCCATTTTTCAGCATTGAAAATTCTGCGATAAAGTCCGAATTAGCTTTCACTGCATTATACTCGTCTATACAGCTGTTTGCCGTATCGATAAAGAGCTTCTGTGCATCGTATAAAAAACTTAGAATATCAATGGGTTTTATATTCACAACAACACCAGTTCAAATTCTATTCTGAAATGCTGACTGCAAATCTCGCCACTCTACTCTAGCTTCAGTTTACTCTTCCGCATGTAAACTACCTCCACGCGGAGGTGTTGCTCAAATTCAACCTGTATGCATGATAGATGTGCCATACAAGTTTGACACTTTTGTTTTTCTCCTCGCGTCAAATTTGCTTTACCAATTTTTTCGTTAAATTTCTTTATTGTAGAATTGCACACGTCCAACCAATGATAAATATCATTACTGCTCATTTCATCTTTAATTCTTATGGTGTCGCGAAGTAAGAGAACAAGACGTTCAAAAAAACTAGTTGAATTTATGACTACTTTAATATATCACTTGATATAAATATTTCACTTCACTATGTTACGACTGACAAACTGTGATCGTTGAAGGAATATGCTTCCCCTTTTAAAGGGAAAAACCCTTGTAAGAAGGGGAAAACATTTTTCGGCAATTGCAAAGTCCGACGCGTCACAACAAAGGATATAAGGTTTGGAAGGGTCGGGATATGCTAGGCAAACGTCTTTTTCGAAGAGTTCGTTGACTCGCTCGAAAGCTTTTTGATGACTGTCTCCCCACTCCTAGGATTTTTGCTCTAATAACGGTACTAACTCATGCGCATGATTTTTTACGAATTTCGCGTAAAAATTTATTGTGCCTAGAAAGGCTTGTAACTGTTCTAGATTCTTAGGAATTGGATAGTTTTTTATTGCTTCAATTTTATCCTCTTGAGGTTTTATCCCCTTTGTAGATAGAATAAATCCTAAGAACCGAGTTTCATTTTTGAAAAATTCTGATTTTTTGAAACTTAAAGTGAATTTTTATTTTATTTATTTTTGTTACCTGAAATAAACCGCGTAATAAATTGACATATGCTTGATGTTAAATCAAGACTCGACATGACTTCTACCCCGAAACATGGTTGTAAGAATTCTTTGATATTGAGGTGATTCTAGATCATCCTCAAACATCTCGTTTACTTTATGTGCGTCTAGGCATGAACGATTCGACCCGTCTTTTTTGAATACCGGTACTATCGGAAATTGCTGCTTGAACGACGTATGATTTTCCAATCCAGCATTCTCCCAATTTCTTCCCTGAGTTTACTGTTCATATTAGTTTCTACAGGATATGGAGGGATAAAAAATGGTTCAGGATTTTTTACTTTGATTTTGTATTCGTATGATGCTAATCTGCCTGGTTTCTTATAAAATACTTTTCGATATTTTTATAATAAATTTCTGAGTTTATCAATCGTTTCTGGACTTTTCGTTATACAGAATTTTAGTTTATCGTCTCTATCCTCATCGGATATATCGTAAGGATCGACTAATAAATTACGGTTATTCTATGAACTAGTTAATTCATTTAAAAATTTTTGGCATCGGGCTTTCTTTAGCACTGGCCGGAATAGTGAGTGAAGATCAACATCATTAGTTGTATCTTCTTCGATAATTTCTATATAACGATGATCCATTTTCGATTCTAATAAATTCTGATTTTTATAATATTTTTTCAATTGTATTCTCTATACGAATTGTTATTTCATCGTATTTTGTATCTATAAGAAAACCTAGTTCTTTGATTGCATCGATTCCGATAATACAATCTCGTATTAATTTTGGAATAATCAAGAAAATACATGCTCCCCTACTAAGTCATATTTTCAACCTGTCTCTGAGCGAACTCTGTTTTCCATCTGCCTGAAAATTGTCGCTTGTGCGTGCACTCAACAAAGTCAGTTCACCAACAGCCCTGACTGACTACCGTCCGATTTCACTTCTCTGCTTTCCCTCCAAGGCTCTGGAGTGGCCCTGTTGTTCAAGCAGGAAGAAGAAGGCAGTGTGCAAAAAGTGTCAGAAAGCAGTGGCGCCAGAGACGCTCCCGCCAGAGACATCCACAACTGCCGTGGCGACGCCTGCAACTAAGACGGCCAAGCAGAGTGTCGAAACAACACAGAGGAAGCCGTCCCCGCCTTCTGGAAAACATCAGGTAAGCGTTCGTGCCGGGCCAGTACTTCGAGCTAAGTCGGCGACACTTCGCGTCTCTCCTCATCAGCAGACGCAGTGAGCGGCGTTGACGCGGTGTGCAAAAACATGGTCGGGCGATCGCGGCAACAGTACCGCGGCGATCGTCACCCCTTTCCGTTCCAACACGAAGCAGCAACAGCGCGAGAGCAGCCTGCAGAGCCGAAATACCTCTGCCGGACGGGTCATTAACTTCCAGGCGCCAGCCGCACCGGAACAACAGAAGGACGGAATATTTTTTTTTTTTTTTGGGCTATTCCAAAAAGCCGGTGTACCATAACAGTGCACTGGCAAATGAAGAACAAGATGTTGCGACGTGCCAAAGCATGCATCAGAGAAGAAAAAGGACCCTTTAAGCATTGCCGAAGGGAGGGAAGAGCAAGGGACAACAATTAAAATTTTTATGTTTTGAATATACTGGGTGATTCTAAAACAATACAACATTTATATACCATCGTGATCAGCGTAAAAAACTGAGTCTAGAGAAATAAGTCCGAAAAATTTTTCTTCACTTTTCACTTTGCCATTTAGTAAAGGAAAATCCTCCCACCACAGCGCCTGGCGGAGAAGCGCGTGTGGGGAAGTGAGCTCGGCAGCCGCGGCGTGGCAACAAGTTAGCCGTTGCTAAGGAGGTCGACGGCGGCGAGTGGAGGAACAGAGAGAGCCGAACAGATCGGAAAGCGCAATTATTTCGCAGTCTGACGATCTGCATGTGCGAAAGATTTTCGTTCAACTTACAGAACTTATTTTAATTTATTTTCCAGACACGTAATTTCCAGGTTAAGTCACCGAATTGTTAAGTCAATGAGAAAACGACGAGAGCCCCAATTTCGGAGCAGCTGCGGCTGTCTTCTCGCGCTTTTCTGACCTTGTCATACTGGCGAACGGAACAGAAACTCAGTTTGCGTCGGGAATAAAAAAAATTATTTTTCCTAACACGCGCATGAAATGGGCCATTTATCATGCTTCAAAGTAGCGTAGGAAATCATTAATTCTAAGTGTGTTAGAAAATGTTTTAGCTCAAGCAGGAAGAAAATTATTTTCTCCCCGCTTGAAAAAAGTTAACCCAAGTTATCTATGTTAATACCCGTTTTTCAAATCTCTCAAATTTTTAAATTTTTTAAATTTTTCTAAATTTTTTGTGCACGACTTAAAATTCACGATCTCCTACCCAACTTTCTCGCACATAAAAAAGTCCCTTTCATGCCCTTGTTAGAAAGAAAGCGGTGTGTAAAACGGGAATAAAAGGTATGTCAGACTCGGGTGAGGTGTACAGCACGAGTCGAAATTGAGGATCGGATCGAGGGCGCCGAAGGCTTGACATAACTCATTTTCTCGCATTGTTGCACAATGTACTATAAATATAACTGATTTATAAAATACGACGTAAAAGTTAAAGTAGGCAATTATGTATGATGGTTTGGCAGTATTGAATAGCTTTCTTAAAAAGTAGGCCGCAAAGTACTCCCTACGTCCAGCGGTAGTAAGCCATTACAACTCACGTCGGTAAGGTGTGATATGCTTATCCCTCCTTAGATCACAGATGTAAGGTATACCTGTGTTCACAAGTCTTTGTAGTTTAGTGTCGAGTTCTTGTGTCAATTCTGGGTAAACTAATGAACAGTAGTCTATAATAGGGAACAGCAAGGCTTGAACAAGATGCTTGCCCAGCCAAAGGTTGGGGCTTTTTCAAAAGGAGTATAACCGATACATTAGAAAGTGGACACACTTACACATTTGTGTTACGTTTTCTTTCTACGTTAGTTTAGAGTCAAGCACAATTCCGAGGCTGTCTACTGAGGACTCAAAATTGACCCGGGCTCAGCGTATGCTGATGAAGGTAACACCTTCATCAGCATACGCTGAG
>QLSS01000482.1:67730-80301 GCA_024372645.1 Trichomalopsis sarcophagae
AGAGAGAGAGAGAGAGAGAGAGAGAGAGAGAGAGAGAGAGAGAGAGATTAGATTAGATTAATTCATTTTATTTTGCGTACATTATATTGTACGATTGTAAGTTTGCAGCATTACAAAGTAAGAAAAGAAATAACAATAGATTGAGGTATGTTTAGAGTACGTACAGTGTGAGAGTTTGGCGATAGTGAAGGTGGAATGAGCGAGAAAGTGGGTGTGTGCGTGAAGTGTGTACGGGTTATGTGTTTCGAGTTGAAAAAAGTGTTCCTTAGCAAGTTTTCTGAAAGTAATATTGGATGAAGTGTTTTTGATGTGTGATGGCAGGTTCATCCATAAGTATGAAGCGCTGATATGGAACGAGTTCCTCAGCGTCTCTGTCGCAAAAGCAGGAATTTCCAGAAGTGTCACCTCGACCCTCACAGGCCGGAGTGTGACGCGGACGTCAAAAAAAGCCAGTACGTATGATGGTACGACCGAGTTAAACATTTTACGTAGGAAACAAGCTGTGAAGTACTTCCTGCGCCCGGCAGTAGTTAGCCACTGCAGCTCTCGCCTTGTACGGGTATGGGGAATCCTTGTATGGGGAGATGTGCTCATCTCTCCTTACACCATAGATGTACCGAATTTTTGTATTCAGTTGTGTAACGTGCTCCTTCCACGTGAGTTTAGAATCAAGTACCAATCCTAGATTACGCACAGAGGATTCAAAGCTAACCTGGAAACCTCTGATATTAATGAAAGTGTCAGCTGTTAAGGGAAGTAAATTTATATAGTAAGGGGAGCCCAGGACATTTGCTTTGGTTTAATTAACATTGAATTTAATCCTGTTTTGCGCAGCCCAGCCCATTATCCTCTCGGCATTAGCACTCATCTTGTTTGGTAAAGAAACGAGCTCCTGGAGGTGGCATTGACTGTAAATTTGCAGCGGATGACCTGCTTAGAGAGGCCGAAGGTGGATAGCTTTCTTAGGAGCCAGATGTGCCATACAGTGTCAAACACCTTCCTGAAGTCAAAGAGAAGGAGAAGCGTCACTTACTTTTTGTTTATTCCAACCCTGAGATCATCAGTTAGCTTAATTAGTCCAGACTCAGTGCTGTGGCCAGTGCGGAAGCCTGTTTGAAGTTGTCTGGTAAGACCCTTGATTCAAGATATTCCGAGACTTGCCTGTGCACTAGCCACTCCAGCGCCTTTGATACAAAACAGAGGAGAGAAATCGGACGGTAGTCAGTCAGAGCTGTTGGTGAACTGATCTTGTTCAGTGCTCGCACCAGCGACATCTTCCAGGCAGAGGAGAAGTGTGACTCGCTCAAGGACAGGTTGAAAATCCAAAGTAGTAAAGGAGCAAGTACGGGGAGAGCCTTTGAAATTACAACCTGTGGGACGATATCGTTGCCTCTGGCCTGGGTGTGGAAGTGCGACACAGCAGCCAAAACGTCCGATTCTATAGTAACCTTGAAGTCGAAATGCTCAGGGAAGTCTAGACTCTCGAGGGTATGCAAAAAATCCTCAACTGCAGGAGCCAATGGATCATTGGAGATGGAACTAAAGTGTTTGTTGAGGTCGTCTGTAGAGAAGGGAGAAGGTGATGGTGTTTTAGACGTGGTTATTCCAAGGTTCTCAAACTCTCTCGAGATCTCAGCGACATCAGTTAGGGTTGACAGGCGTGAATAATAATAATTCAGCCTAGCTTCCTCAATCTGTCTGTGAGCGTGTTCCCTTGCTACTCTATAAAAGTATCGATCACAAGGTAGACGAGTTCTGCGAAACCTTCTGTAAAGTCTGTCCCGTTCAGTCAAGAGGTCATGAAGAGCCGTGGTAAACCACGGGTGACGTTTACGTCTTGGAGTAACAGTCCGTGATGGGGCGAAATGATTTATGACGTTCGTTAAGTTAGCGTTAAGAAGGGTGATGCACTCGTCGAGTGATGACGTAGCCAGAGATGATCAGTCACATGTGCCAAGGAAGTCCCTTAGCTTCTTGGCACATATTCCCTTGTAGTTTCTGTAAGAGTATGTTTTAGGTACGTAGCGTGGGATCTGTACGTCGAGTGTGATTAGGTCATGTCCGTTGATGAAAGGAGTATCAGTCTTGTAGTGTGATAGCAGTTGACGATTCAGATGATGGTGATCTACGTGGAATGAGGTGTGTGTACTTTAGTTAAAATTCTTTAGATCTTCTTCCGACGCAATCTTCACAGCACGATCCTCTTTCTTTAGCTTGATGTATATTCGACCATCCCTCACAATCGTGGTACAGCCATGCTCTCTTGCAGCTTCCCTTACAGTTGTGCGAAGCCGAAGGACATCAGACGGCAACCATTCGTTGAAGTTGATGAACAAATCCGGAAGCGGTAGTGCAACGCGGGCCTTATGCAGCAATTCGCTAAATAGCTGCGTAGTATGTAGCTTGCGCATCTTGATTTTAGCAGAGATAAGCGAGTGCATGAGCGTTCTGGATAGTGAGGCTGAGAGCAGCATCTTGGCTGCTCCAGGGCTTGCACCAGAAGCATCCGCAGTGTCATTGCGGGCTACTCTCACCCTTCCCAGGGGTCGCACAGATATAATGTCTCTCTCAGTAAGCTCAGCGTCCAAGGGACGAAGAGGATGTCGTAAGGATGTCGTCTCCGAAAAAGTCAGACCAGAGAGAGAGAGATATATAGATAGATAGATAGGTCTTTATTTGCTAAAGCAAAAAATAATACAATAAAGATCACAAAGACTGTGTCGCATACAGTCTAACAAATATATAAAAATTATTATTACATAAAATCACACAAAATCACATTTCGTCATATTTAATTATCACATTAAAATGTTCTAATATTACGTTGTACATTTAAGGTTTGGTCAAAGACCTACCTGTATTGCACGTTTGAAATCTAAAAAATACGTAATACTGGAAGAATTTTTTACGGCCTAGGGCCGAGTCTGACTAGATTAAAACTAGATTAATATGAAAAATGCAGCGCCAGAGGGCTTAGAGTCGTCACGATTCAGTGGCCAGTAGATGCCACCATAGTGCCCCCTTGAAAGAGGCGAGAGATGGCAGGTTTCGCAGAGTAGAAGGGAGAGAGTTCCAGAACCTAGCACCCTGGACCTGAAAGGCTCTATCTCTGGTTTCAGTACTCACGGTAGGGATGCTCAGTTCCGGGGGAACTTTCCTACCGGAGGGTCTCGGCTTGTGTTTATTGGAAAATGAGGCCAGATACGAAGGTTCACACACAGATGAATCTCACACACGAATTGCTCAGTCTCTGAATCCGTATTCGTTCTTCGTTAGACGCATCCAGGATAGTCACAGTACAGTAGTCGATGTGCGGGTGTAAAAGTGTCTCAACTAGCCTTCTGCGGAGAGTCTCAGTGGTGCAGCCCCTGATAAACCGCAGGCTATACAGGGCTATATAAACTTCTTTCGTGATAGCATCCACCTGCGGTTTCCAAGTAAGTTTGCTATCTAATACAACACCGAGACTCACGACCGTCTCACTGAATAGGGCAATCACTCCGTCCGGCAAGAAGGAACCCCAAGCAAGTTCCATGATTTAACATCGTTAACGTTCTTTATGAACTCAAAAATATAGACTTGGTTTTGCTGGAGTTAAGTCGCCGACCGGAGCTCTCTGCCCAGCCAGAAAGCAGCCGTGCCGCTTCTACCAGTCGAGCCACGCCGTCCAAGAAATCATTTTTGTTGGTGTGTAGATAGATCTGGAGGTCATGCACGTAAAAAAGGTGTTTAATTGTGTTGCCGTCGAGTATATTTTGCAGGTCGTTGACATAGAGGCTAAACACAGGGGTCCAAGGACAGAACCCCGTGGAACTCTCAGACTGGTTTCAAGCCACTCTGAAGTTCCGTTTTCATTCGAAATTACCATCTTAGATCGCCCCTGTAAATATGATTTAATCCACAGGAGGGCTGCCCTAGAGAACCTCAGCTGTCTTAACTTAGATAGTAATTTGAAAGGTGAGTTGGTGTCAAAGGCCTTTGCTATAGTCAAACAGCAGCACAAGCGTCACCTTCTTTTTGTCAATTGCCATGCGTACGTCGTCAGTCAATTTTAATAACCCTTTTGTGTACTGTGGTGTTTTCGGAAACCGGCCTGGAAGGGGTTGATTATATTATTTTTATTGAGATACTCCGTGATCTGGGTATGCACGATATTCTCGAGTACCTTTGAGAGGAAGCAGAGCAATGCAATTGGATGAAAGTCCTTAACATTGGAAGAAGCGCTGGTATTTCTTAGCGCGATCAACTGCGCCTGCTTCCAGATACTCGGAAAGATCCCCTGAGCGAAGGAGCAGTTAAATAGATTAAGAATAAATTCGCCAATAATTGTGAGGGCCTTGATGACCACCCTGCATGGAATACCATCGACACCCCTCGCTTGCGAGGAAAAATGTGATATAGCAAGGATGACGTCACTCATACTAACAGGGCTAAAAGTAAAGCCCTCCTTGCTTGAGAAAAAGAGAGAGAGAGAGAGAGAGAGAGAGAGAGAGAGAGAGAGAGAGAGAAAGAGAGAGAGAGAGTTGTGGAGGGAGTGTTGTGCGTGAGCCGTATGTGTGAGAGACGCGAAAGGAACATTCGCGAGGAGTTCGTGAGAGAAAACACGAGACATATTGAAGGAAAAGCCCCGAAGAAACGACAGAAACGAAGGATTCACTCAGAGACGATTCTAAGAAGTCGGGGTCGATTTGTGTTGGTAGCGCGTGAGAGAAGAAGAAGAGCGAGCAAACGAATGACGCTTTTCGTCGTACCGACTTCTTCGGGACGTGGCGAGCCAAGCAAACGGGAGTATCAAGTGTGTGCGAATGCGAGGAGGGATAGAGTAAGTGTAGAGAGTCGGGATTGGCGCTTTGTTATGCAGATAGCAAGTTTGTGAATTTAAGACAAAGAGAATAGAGATAAAAATAGAATTAAAGAGTGTAATTATATCAATTATCTTTGAATATCCCGACCCTAGCCAGATATGGATTTTCGTGTGGCCAGTAGTGCTGATTATGCGCATTCGCCATTCCAGTGCGTATGTATGCAGCCTCACCTGGTCATAAAATCTGAGAGAAAGCCAGGGTCTCCCTAATGCTCATGTACAATCAAATTGCTGAATATCAGCCGATGTTCGCGATCGCCTTTCACTATAAAGAAAAGCATTATGAAGACTTGTTTTCTAGAACGTAACTAAATTTTGCTTTTCAAGCACATAACAAATTAATATTTGAAATATCAAGGATAAAAATTTACGAATATCGATGTGCTCTCCCTTTAAGTACAATACAATAATTTCAATAATTCCGTACTTATAAATTTCGACGGTATTTGAAAACATGCTGGCCGTCCTCTTTTATATTTCTCCGTCACTCTGGCGGCGCGGGTATTACTTCTTCTTCTGCCATAATCAATTAATCACTGCGTTTAGTGTACAACTGATATTGAATGTTGAAGCAATAGCGTAAAGTCAAAAACGAAAATTGAAAACATCACACTATCGTCGCTTGCATGGAGACAGCGCTAAGACTTGAGTATGTTGGAAGCATGATATTTTAACATAAAAAATTTTTATCGAATGAACGCAAGAAGATTTTTGTTACTGCACCAAAAGCGTAAGGCAGGCAATTTCGTCTTTTGCTCAAGAAAATCTATTGCGATAGAGGCATACCAGTAATTGCCTGGTTTTTCGTTAAAAAATATAGGTATTATCTGCAGATCTGCAGGCACTACTTCAAACAAGCAGCTCTCGCAGTTCCGAATTTTCACTGTACAAAAAGGCCTATGTTTCAAGAGGTGATACGAATTGACCCCTTCGCGCAGTTTGCTATAAGTATGGCAATTTCTCGCGCTTTTTTGGCCTCATCACTGTGGCAGACAGCATGAGAGATTCGATTCGCATCGTTGCTTGGAAGATAAGCTTTATGCCATGGAAAATAAAAAATAGAAGCGCTGCGCTTTAGAAGCTGCCGCTGCAGATTTCTCACGCTTATTTGGTCTTATGGCCACGGCAAATTGCATAAGGTGTTGTGGCGACTCTTGAAACTAAATCCTTTGCTATCGTAAAAATCCGAAAAACTGTACCTAAGTAAATGTCTTGAGCAAATCTCAATTTCTTTGTTTATTTCAGATATAAGCTCCAGCTGAACGTAGACTTGCGAATAAAAGTGTGTGCGTTTTTTGCAAATTTTCGCTCATTATTTATTATCAAAAGAGATTTTGCACGCCTAAATCGGTTTAGCGATTCCAAATTTTCTGGCGCTCTTAGGGTTTTCAGTGATTACTTATTGATGGAAAGCATATTTCTTACCATCTGTATACGGCGAGCAAAGCATACGTACAACGGTACGCGATTTCCTCGCTTACGCGAAATAATGTCGCTCCTGCTAACTATTTAATGCGCGATGATATTTACACCCCCCGAAAAATTTGTTGAGTACGTGAAGAATTTTCCGGGATTTTCTCGGAGCGTAAAACCGTACGCGACGGAAGGGTAAGTTTCGGGGTGGGAAATTTTTCGCTTATTATTTAGCGTACGCTTTACTCGCCGTATAGACAGACGCCGTAATCACACATACTTCAAATCATAAGCGTCTTCGGTGATAACCTATCGATTGAAAGCTTGCACGACCGAATCGGTAAAGCGTTTCCAAATATCTTATACAAAACTGGATCTTACTGCCCCAGGAAACGTTTCAAAGCGCCGTAGTCGCACATACTACGACATATATGCGTTTTATTATAATACATTACCATACATGCGACCTAACTTGCATTTTTTTTTGCTCGCCGTAAGGTTACGAAGTTGAAAAGCCTAACTTAGATTACGAGTATCGAATAGAATTTTATTGCACTGCGTGGCTTAAATCCACGTTCAAGACACGCTTATCCGTGGAGTAAGTAGTACTTTCTGGTACTGTGTGGTTAGCACCCAAGCGTAGCAAGTCCTATTTTACACTGTTAGCGCACGAGCGTAGTGTGTGTCATAAACACAGTGCAAAAAAGGACTACTTCAGTCCGTCGCTGCTACTGCTGCAGCTTCCCCTTCCAGTCCACCGCCTCTGCTGTTTGCTGATTGGTTCAGCGCTGATTACGTTTTTGATGTACTCCCCATTCGCGATATTTTTTGTGCACGAGACGCTCGCAGTGCACAGAAGTCAGGACCGTTGTAGATTGTATTGAATTTATTAAGTAAAATAAACTCAATCAGTTGGCAAAGTCAAATAGTATTTATTGGTAAAAAGATCAAAGGAATATATAGGTACAAAATGTGTATAGGCGCAGAGCGAACTCGGGAGTAAGCGACGTTACTTCCTCGAGTGCTAGGGCTGAACTGGACTGCACTCCACAGAGGGCTACAGTGGCAGAGGGCTGCAGTTACAGAGGACTGCAGCTAGACGCATAATCTCGCATATAAAAAAAAGGGCCGGAAACATTTTATTGCCTCATCTGGAGACATCTGTCATCGGCGAGCTTCGAACGGTCAGCGAGCGAGGGTTTTACAACATGACCTGGGTTTTCTCTTACTTAGTAGTTATATGCGCATTCTCAAAATACAAATACAATAATCCGTGCTAGCTCACGTATTTCTCAACAGATTGAATGAGTGAAGGGTTTGTAAATGGACACTCATGAAACAAAAGGCGCTTGCTATGACGTAAAAACCATTACGAAATAGAGGGAAAAGCCGTAGCAAGCGTGAAGTTTATTGAAAGAAAGGAAAGTGAATTATCCAATTAAAAGAAAAAGAGAGAAAAGTAACTCTAAAAGACGATAAAAAACTCAAGAGACGCACGCAACGATGCAAGGTACCTTTGTTCGCACGCTGAGAGATCTTACGGACGCGAAATTTCCGCAATAGGCGCAAGTAACAATAGCGCAGAAGAACGAGGTGAACAGTTATCGCATTGTGAATGACTAATTTACTGATTCACCTTAGCAATGCACAAAGAAAACGTAAATATGCCAAAAAATGTGCGAATCGCTTGGCGGTCCTGACAGGAATGAGCACGTGCGGAAGCGCGCGCCTCGACGCATGCACGCGCTACGCAACATCGCAATGAAGAGCGCGCAGCGGTGCAAAATGCAAACAATCAACCCAAATCTACACCACTTAACCCATTAGCCCTTGAACGGATACTTTTCGACACCAAAGTTCAGAGATTTACGGTACAATGAATTAGATCGAAAAAAAAATGTTTGAACCACTGTATCCCATGTTTTAAAGATCGCTTTTTCGAATAGTGATGGTTAGAAATCTCTAAAATTAGTTTTTTTTTATGTGAAAATTGCTAATTAAAAATTTTTTTTAAATTTTTTTAAGAAAATTTCTTTTTTACTTATGCATTCTCTACCTAAATCATTATAAAGCTTCAAAAAATCAAACTTCTTAGCTGTTTCCAAAAAATGTAAAGGATATAAGTTGCTAAAGGTTTGTATAATCACCGTCGGCTTTATTTATACAAAACTCAAGCTCTATTGCTTTTTATACAAGTTCTTTTGTTAAATATTGTACTCTTATGCATAAATTTGGACCCTCTTCAGCCATTACACTGAAAACGTGCTCAAAGTATATTTTTAATTATTTTGCACTTATATTAACCTACAGGTCGGGTATTGTCTGATAATTATAATTAAACTTTTTCTTATAGAGCGATCTTGTTTATTTGGAGAGAACACAATTTTCAAAATCCAAATTTGGAGACAGGAGCTTATCGGAGCAACGCATAACTGTGCTAAATTGGATGAGTATACCATAGCAGCAAATTGACCAATTAATATCAAATGAAGATTTACAGGGAATTCAAGATGTCATCGATATTTGTCTCGGAGATATGTTTTGCGACGACGATGTTTGTTTAGATCTTTTCTTTATTTATTTAACCCATTAGCGCATGAACGGACACTTTTCGACACCAAAATTCAGAGATTCACGGTACAATGAATTTAATCGAAAAAAAATGTTTGAACCACTGTACCTCATGTTTTGAAGGTCGCTCTTTCGAATAGTTAGAAATTTCTAAAATAAGTGCATTTCATTCAAATAAAGAGTGCAGTATCAAAATAACAAACTTTATGTGTTCTTGAATACAATTATTGCAAAACAAATAAATTTCCGGTACCGGAGAACCTCTTCCGCAGACGTAAAATTTGAAAAAACATTTTTGTAAATGGTCCTTAGCACATCTGACGTCATAATAACAGGGAAATCTCCTATTTCAGATAAAACGGATGTCAACTTTGGATATTTTGTCGGGCTAATCGATTAATCGAAAAAACACAGACTTTCTTGGCGTTTTGAACACGATTAGAATTTAAATCCTTCAAAATACCAGTCGCAAAATAGTATAAAGGTTAATGTCGACTATACATGAATTACGCAAACATCGAATATAACCTTTAATTGTCTATCTTGAGCATTTCAAACCAATCAAGATTTCTCATTAAAGAAAAGATAATTATTACTACAATAAAAAATTTATTTTTCAAAAATAAATCAAATATTTACTGCGTTTAAGAACAAAATTTAATTAGGAGAAGCAGGCCAACTAAAAGTATTGATTTATAGCAAAGTCTACTTTTGTATTTTTAAGAGTGTTGTTCTAAAATCCAATTCTTAAAAAAAAAAATTAGCCAATCTAATCTTAAAAAAGGACTTATCTTTAAAGTCTTGGCGGTAACCGAGCACCTCGTGCAGTTTTCTAGTACGTTAAGGCAAGAATAACGTAAAAAGAAAGCCCCAGTTGCCCCAAAAAGGCATCTCTCGACGTTTTCCGAATTTTCGCTTTAAAAAAGCCTTATCTTTCAAGTCTCTACGCGAACCGAACTCCTACTGCACTATGAAAGTACGTTAAGGCCCGAAATGCGCAAGAAGACAGCCGCAGCAGCTCCAAAATCGAAGCTCTTGCCGTTTTTCGAATTTTTGCTCTAAATAAGCCTTACCTTCTAAGTCTCCACGCGAACCGTGCTCCTGGTGCACTTTGAAAGTAAGTCAAGGTCAGCAAAGCGAGAGAAGACAGCCGCAGCTGCTCCAAAAAGGCAGTTCTCGCCGTTTTCTCATTGACTTAACAATTTGTTGACTTGACCTGGAAATTAAGTGTCTGGAAAATAAATTAAAATCAGTTCTGTAAGTTGAACAAAAATTCCGATCTCTTCAGCTCCCTCTGTTCCTCCATTTGCCGCCGCCGACCTCCTTAGCAACGGCTTATCGAACTTGTTGCCACGCAGCGGATGCCGAGCTCACTTTCCATTACGCGCTTCTCCGCCGGGCACTGTGGTGGGGGGATTTTCCTTTCCTAACTGGGAAAGTGAAAAGTGGAGGAAAATTTTTCGGACTTATTTCCCTAGACTCAGTTTTTTACGCTGATCACGATGGTATAGTTGGAAACTATTTGTCATGATTGGACTAGTACTTCAAAATGATATTAATCTTAGTAGTTGGACATTGTAGTCAAATGTGTCCAACTACTGCTTTTATTTTCGAGGTTATATGTTTTATTTTATTACAATACTAAATATAAGTGTGGCCAAGTGTAAATTTGAATTTTCATTTTGTCTAAGTATTGGGCATTTTACCTTAGCTTATGTTAATGATAAATATTCTATTCAAATAGAATACTTTTGTTTTCAAACATTTTTCAAAAAATTATTTAAGCAATTTAGTGAGCGATAATAGTACATTACGCAACAAGGGGTCAAAGTAGAGGGGGTAGAGTTAAAGATTTTAGGATAAGTCTGACTCGCGGGAAAAATATTCTCGTGAGGGCAGTATAATCAGCTGTTACGAACAGAAAGCAGACATAATCGAAAGGCGAAGAAGTAGACGAAGGGACTCGAACTCGTGGACCCGAGAGCCAGAAGCCTGTGCTCTAACCACTGAGCTAACGTCTACGATGCATTCGGACGCTATGCGTAGTACGGCTCGGCGAACTCTTATTGCTGACTCGTTTCGGTGCTCGCGTTGCAGACCTGTGCGTCTGTGCCACCATCCCCTTTTAAGGCGAGCCGCCCTTGGCTCGCGCACTTCCTTACCGATAGGCAGTTCCTGCTTTCTTCGATATTGTGCCTCGGGCTTTGGCCATGTTCGGACACAAGACTGCAGACTGCATTACCACGCAGATTAGAGGCGTCCACGCATGATCTTTCAGACTCATGATTTACAGGGGCTTGATCTGGGGCGTCTATTGGTGGAGTGCTGTGGGTAAGGTAGGAATTTGTGGTGCGTTCGAAGAGATCTATTTCAGCCAGGTTCTAAACCAATGATCACCTCCCTAAGGGAGGCCAGAATACAGAAGTGCGAGGGAAGCCAGGATACCATGGACGGTGAGGTGTGGATGATGGTGTACAGAGAGAGTTGAGAGCTAATGGAAAAATCTACTTTTGCCTCGTGTTGCATATAGTATTTTGTTTGCCCGCGGCCGACTTTTTTTACACACTGCTCACTTTTTGTGTGATATTGAATGTGTGTAGGGAATATTATTGCCCGCGTAATTTCGCTCGTAATAATTATTGTACTATGCTACGTGGAAGCATACAAAGCGGAATCAATACTGATTGTTAAGAGTGTGTTTGTGAGACGAAATATTTGTAGAGTAGCCGATAATAACGATGTAAAACCTATAACTATGTATTGCGCATGCCAGACTATGATAGCGAAGTATGCTGTTGTGACTCTTCGAGACGACTCGCTCACTTGTTTTTCTGAAGGAGACCGAGACTCACTCTCTGGTAATTTTTGAGAGATTTTTTGCAAAAAGTCTTCGCGCCGTTTTTACAGAGCACGAGACTACGCCGTACGAGAGGAAGAACGTTTTCCAGCCAGGATAAGGTAGTGAGTAATATATTATATTGTAAGAAATTCCGCCGTAAAAGCCGTGAAATTGAGTAGAGTCGTGAATTCGCCAAAGCTAACAAGCAAATTCTAACAAAACTCTATGTGACCGTTTTATTTTGTTTATTGGTGAACAACTAAAATTTTCTTTCTATGTATTAGAACGTCATAAAAACACCATAAGTACGATGAAACAGGCATGGCAAGTTACTGATAAAAAAATTGAACAAAAAACGAAACAGAGTAAGCAGATTGCTGGTAAGCAGATACCAACGTTATGGTGTAAATATTGCTGGACCAATAGGTAATATTAATGTTTTTATAACTAAATGGTAATATATAGTGATATAAACTGTTGTCAATAATAAGATTATTGATTACGGCAACTCTCAATACTGGCACTGGAAATACCCATCTGAATAAATTCATGTCATCATTTGAAATATCAATATTTCATCCAAACTCGTATAAAACGCACAATAAAGAAGTGGATATCGCAGCCGAGGAAATGGCTCGAGATGCGTCTACAGAAGCTACTCTCCTGGAACGGAAATTTACAATAAAAAATCTTATAGAAGTTCAAAAACTTTTGTGAGTATTATGCGAATAATTGGTAAATTTGCGTCGCGTATGATTCACTCGTTGCCGAATTATTTTTTTTTTTTTTAATTCCAATCGAATATTTTTAATCATTTAATCAAGATTTTTTTATTTATACAGGGTGATTCTGAAACAATACAACATTTTTATACCATCGTAATC
>QLSS01000483.1:16298-38314 GCA_024372645.1 Trichomalopsis sarcophagae
AAAACAAACTAGTTTTTACCAAAATAGGTAAAACAAACTAGTTTTTAATCAAACTTATTCAAATAAAAATTGCATTTGTTTTTTATGCTAATGAAAACAGATAACTCTTAAAGACAATATATGTAACTTTTTTAAAGTATCTAGCTTATCAGTAGATAACGTTTATCAGTCGCCTAATTCTCTCATTCTTTCCATTTTTTTCTTGTTGGCTCTGATTCGATCGCCAGGTTTTTGGAGCCAAAGTTTTATCCTCTTCTTTACATCGTTCGCAACACAATTATACTTATCTGAAAATATACCTTAAAAAACAAATATATTTATCAATTTTGAGCTCAAATATAAGAGTATATTGGTATAAAAAATAAATGTTTACTTGCTATAATTGATGGAAAGTTGTAGTTCTGAATAGCAATTTTTCCATCAACCTTGATTATCCAGACTAACTTTGTGCCCAATTCATCGGTAATAATTTGTGGTAAAATAGTAGTAATGGCCTTTTTCATATCCGATTCTCCACAATTCAAAATTTTATTAATCTATAATATTAATAAATTAACCATTTAAATAATAATTGAAACAAAATTTTAATAAAATGAAAGTTTAACCAATAAAGTAAACGTGTCTTACAAATTGTTTTCTTAGTTCTACATTCTCTGGGTCTTGCTTAGCCAGATTTTGATCGAAATCTTTCAATAGATTCGTATCATCGATGGGCAAAAATTCAAGCCTATTATAATTATCTGCCTGGACTCTATTTCTGTTTCTATCATTATTGGCAAGAAACGATTTTAATAACAATCCATTTTCATTTATTAGACGCACCGAAGCCAACAAAATATTTCTACATCCAACTGCAATAAAAATATTTTAGTATTTATAGAAAATGTTTGAATTATACAGTTACTATAAAAGATAGTTAGATGATTACCGCAGCAATTATCATTATGAGTAGTCCTCTCTACCTCTAAAAGTTGAGCAATATTATTGTTGTTGGTCCGTTGGTTCTCTGGATTTTGGTAATGGTTTCGATTGTCAGCATTATGAACAACCCTTTGTTCATTCAAATCTGAATTTTCATCAGAATCTCGACCACCTTCTCCTTCACCTTCTTCGGCATTAGAAGCTCCATTAATACTAAGATCGTCTGAATTTTTATCATCCTCATCAATACTCAAATCTTGATCTCTAAGATCATACGGTGGATCTCGTTTGTCGTCTTTATCAGGCGTAGTACCATCTGCATGGTTACCGTAAGCTTTGAAATAAAAAATAAAACAATATTTGAATTGTTATAGAAATAAATAAAGCAACATGATATGATATAAACACTCCTGATTGATAGAAGTACCTGGATTATTATTTATTATTTCTTCTTCAGTATCCATAAGAGGAGATTGCACAAGTATCAGAATATCCTCAATCAATGGCAAACTGCCTACTTCACCCGCTAGCATGTTTCCATTTACAGTCAGTAATTTCTCAATAGGGACGAAGGATCCATTGTCTGCAACGGTTAAATGCCAATAAAAATACTCTGCTAATGGATGATAACTACATGGGATAATCACCTCACCCTTTATTGATTTAAATATTTGTATTCTTCTTCTTAGAAAAATGTTCAATTACGTAATAGTATATTACTTATTGCTTTGCTCGAGCGGGAGCGATCTACGTTATGCACTCGTATCGTACACTTTTTTATAAAAGTTTTACAAACTTCGTGCTGCGTTGTAACAATAAAATGATACAAAAAACGACAAAAATAATTTTGAAAAATTGAGAAAACGAACATACAACAAAAACTAGCTGGCAAAATTAAAAATAACTTCTTTTCCCGAATTCAGAATTCGAAAATGGATATACATGCTAAATTTTGTAGACATTTATAGCCTTGATTAGAAAATATTGCGGTATACATACATTCACACATACACACACACATCCATACGGACATTTTATAAAAACACGTGATTCGAACTGTACAAACCTCAAAATGGATTTCTAACCTATTTTTGAGAGAGTCGAAAATTTTACTATTACAAAGCTTCCTCTAGGAGGAAGCAATATATATTCAACTTTTTGTCCTCAAAGTGTCATTTAAATAAAATACTATATACCATTGACTTGATGAGTTACTAGTTCTCCAGGTAGCTAATGCTACATTTTAACTTACTAAATTGTGCTTTTTCTATTAGTTCATTAGAAATTTTGTTTTGAAAAAGAATGGACATTATATATAAGATAGCCAATCGAAGCTCTGTAGCTTTAAACCTGTCAATATGATCTAAAGTTCTCGTTTTCCTAACAAAGTCTGAAGGAACCCACACTTTAAAACCAATGTATTCGTTATTCAAAGCTTACAACCTATGTTTTACATCAGCACCATTGCCATAAAAATTAAGCAACAATTAGATGTGTTTTTTCCCTACTCCCTCATCTAGTAAGTGCATCGGGTCGAGAGGAACTTGTTCTGTTATTATTCCTTCTAAAGGAGAAAGTAAATTTTCATATTCAGGGGGCACATCTTTTCTAAAATTTTCATCTGTTCTCCTATCAGAATCATTTTCTAAAAAAACCCTCCTATGCTGTACAGTTTTTCCAACTTGTTCGCATTTTCCACATTGAGTGTTGCGAAGAGGAAAACACATAACATAGTTGCGAGCAACAGTATCAGCAGCAAAATATTTTATAAAAACTTTATATACTGTGTTATTATATTCAAATCCGTCATCATATAGTTGTATATATTCTAAAATTGTAGGTTCTAAAAACAAATTTACATTTGATGGTTTTCCTTCTACATGAAAAATCCCTGCTACAAAAGGATCACATGATCCTTCGTGATAATTAGCAATTTTAAACAGAATTGGCCACACTTGACTCGATGAGCTTTTAGAAAGAGGCAGTCCATCAATATTAAGTACAAGAGCAATCTCTTTGGGGATCTTACTTTGGTCAAGCGTTCTAAATTGCTCTAATAAACTCTTTAATAACCCATAGTGGGCATAGCTACCGGTACCCATACTAGAAAAAACATGTGTCTTTGGAGTACCTTTTAATGTTCTCGCATCAAGAGGTAATTCATGATGGCCAGACTTATTTAAACCATGCAGGAGTCTAGTTAAAGCTCTATCTCTAAATTAAATTGAACTGACCAATCCCGTAAAAAATCTTTCAAATTAAATGATTCATTACAATTAATAGCATTTAAATTATTTTCAAGGCAGTCAAAAGATTCAAGGTTATTATTGCTGCTAGAATCATAAACCCTACTGTTATAACTCGCTGTGCCACTGACATAATTATCTTGCAAATTTAAAATATCTGATTCGGCATCTAAGCTCTCAAAACTGGATTGGCTTTCTTCTTCTACATTTAAAATAAAAGAATCATTGTCAGTTTCATTTATGTTTGGAGTAGATATTGAGGAGACATTCGATTCATTCGATGAAACATTGTTTGCGTGTCTATTATTTAATATATCATGCAAAGTATTCTCATAAATGTTATCAAGACGTCTAACCTTTTGCTTTTTACTAAGACTCGCACAGTCTTTTCTCTCTGACATTGTTAAAAAATGTATCTACCTATTATTATATTGTCACGTGTGAATACTCACACGTGTATAGCGTTGCTAGTTATAATGCAATCGATGCATAAGTCAATAGCAACAGCTCGGACTCACCCCGAAGCCCGTTTCTTTCGACTCAGCATAACCTCCCTTCCACGATTTCGGATAACCGCGCGGGTAGGAATCACGCCACCCGAGGATTCTATAAAAGGGGGTGCATGCGGACGCTCCCCCCGATTCCGCCACCGACGATCCAGCATTAGATAGGTAGTTTTTGACTCGGAGACGACAGATAGGATCGTACATTTAGAGCTCACATTCGCCGAGATCACCTTAAACACGCGTTCTCTCTTTCATACAATCAATTCATTGTGAGTCACGATCAATAAATAGACACATTCACCGATAATCTCTCGTGTTCTTTCATTACCCCGATAATTTCGCAGCAACCGTGAGCTTAACACCTCACGGAGAACAAAACTATCGACCCTCACACGTAACAATATAGATTGCACACAGTCGACAAACTTGGACAAACTCTGTATTTATTTATAATTCAAAATTATTATTTACAGCTTTAGGAGTTACATCTTTCAACGTGTAAATTAGAATTGTATAGATATTCATGAATTCTATAATATATTATAGGCTGCATTTTGAGGTTAGCTAGCTCTGATTCTAAACATGTTGAATAATATTTTATGATTTTACATAAAGATGAGATTAATCAGACTTACTTTTATATTGAAAAACACCTACGACTCCGATTTTTGTTGATTATCCTCTTTGTTTAATTATACGTAGCTCATTTATTGCAGAAACTTTTGACGACGCACTTCACTGGAAAAATTGCCGGAAGCAAATGGCAAATCCGCGCGAAAAATCTATGCATACGTCTCTTGAAGACATCTTGAGGCGCACTTTTTTCTTATTAATTAAGTGACATTTCAAATTATTTTTTAAAGTGCGCCAGCAGAACGCTTCTTAATCTAATTGTAAAGTTATCTTTCTCGAATGTTCTTAAAGATATCATTTTCTAGTACTGGTGAAGTGACGTTATTAAAGTCATCGATTTGACAGCTTTACGAAGACTGAACAGATAACTTTGAAGACGTCAAGAAAGTTGACTTTCATAGGCGCTCTTTAAGCCATCATGCGTGTAAATAATTTAGAAGCTCTATTAAGGTCATCAAATTGATAACTTTAAGACGACTTAATAGACAACTTTTCTGGGAAACATTTACAGTGAAGGCTAAAATTAATCCGGATATCAAATTGATAATTTCTCGACAACTTTTGGATGACTTAGCAGCTAACTTCAAAGAGATAAGATTCGGAGATCTCTGAAAGTCCGCCAGTGTTTATTGGGTTAAATGTTTGATGGAATGAAAGTCAAAATTGTTGTATTTTTCTTGATTTTATTGAAAAATTTGATTATCGACGATCAGTACGCTTGAATCTTGCGGTCAGTGAACAATACTTAATCATCTAAATATTAACTTATGTCAAATAACATTAAATATCACAGTTATACTTTTTTTCACTTTTTTTTATTAATATTACATTTTTGTTCAATATATGTGGGAATGAAGGATTGCATTGGCAGGATTTTTATTAAGAGAATAGAAACACTTAAGGTTTGGTAGTTGTGTATATTAAAATAATGCTCGTGGTTGTCTACGGTTTACATCTGGCTGTTGTGCTCGTCGTTGCTCGTCGGTTGACAGACTGCCCCTCTCGGCTGTCTCCGGCCATTCCCAGACCGACCCTCTAGGCCGGCGGCGTTCCTCCCTCCCTGCGCTCCTGCGGGTTCAGGTATGTTAGAACGCTGCCGCTCTGGCGTTGGGTTTTTCCCGCCAGGACTCGTGGTCTGGGTTTTTCCCGTGACGCGCTTCGACCGTGCGGGAGAGGGAAAGCGTCGCTTCGCTTGCCGCCATTTGCAGCGGAAAAGCGTACCTTGGCTTCTGTTCTTACATGCCTCCCCACATATATATCACATTATTCACTTTTTTACACTTTTGCAAACTTTACTGTTCATCACTGACTGAAACTACTAACAGCGACTGGTATCGTTCAATACTTTTTTGATAACTTCTCATATTACTTTTAATTATCTGACTGCGTCTCAATACTTATTAGACCTGTGAATACGCTAAGTCCACGCCAATCCGTAAACACAACGTATAATGTTAGAATGAAAAATTACAATTAAAATTTAAAAAATGTTGTATTTGTACTTTTTATACACGCAACTTACAATTAAAATAAAATTTCAGTATCCGCCACTGACATATTCATTATCAGCAGTGGGAATATTCAATTGCCTTTTCAATCTTCGTGCTACTTTTAAATTCATTTTTGTTTGCTTTTCAGCTTCCTTGATACGTAATTGGTCCTTTATCACTGCAGCAGATAATGCATTTTCGCCAGGTTCAATATCAAGGTTAGACATGAGAAATAATAATCCTTTCCAGTCAGTCGAAAACATAATGCACGCTATATATGCTAATATTTCTAACGTTTCAAGTTCAACAAAAACAGTCTTTGGTACGGTGTTCCATAAAACATTATTGAAGGACTTATTAGCATTCTGCGTCTGTCCACCCAAACATTTTCTCAGAAGCTCCAGCGCAGGCAGCTTTTTAAACAATAATTATGTTTTTTGCTCTCCATATTGACAAATAAATAAAGCAGGAACAAAGGTGAGAGAGTCAATCCATATAAAATACTGAATTAAAAATAAAAACTCCAACAATTAGCTGACGACGTTTGGTTGGTTTGGTATCGAACCTCTTCAGATCTTTATTAGTAACAAAAAATTATAAATATAATTACAATCAGAATTACAATAAAATAAAGTCGTGAAAAAATTAAACTAAATGCGTACTAATAATTCAAAAAGTCACATATTATGATAAATTATGAAGAGGAAAATTCATCGAGTCACAGTCAAGTGCTACATATTTGTGCCGTGTGTCTATTACATATGAGACTGATGTTACTAATACATACAAATCACGCACAAATACGGTTTTGATAACAATGTGGCGCAAGATTGAAAAACGGAAAATGACGGGAATATAGTTATCGACATATATGAAAACAAAAAATAGACAGATGGTTTCATTACTCTGAAATCAGTGTTTTATACCTATTGCACTCACGATCTAAAATTATAACATTATCAAAGTCAAAACAGTGTGAAGGGTTATTTTTAAAGTTTGTCGGGATCGGTAATATTTTGTCAATCGAAGTTTTTTTGTGTTCATCAATCCTTGTTTTTAAATTTCTTTTAGTTTGATCAAAAAAGGTAGCCGGGCAACTATTACATTGAAATTGATATATCACATTAGTTTCACTCCATTTATCTAAAACATCCTTACCTAACTTAACAATACCATTTAATTTATGTGTCATTAACAGTACACAATGTAAACCAAATTTATTAAATGTATGTTTGCAAGAATAGAAAAAACTTTCATGAAATGGTAAAGAAACTATTTGTGTTGGTTTTGTGCGTGTATTTTTCAGGTTATTGTTTGAATAATTAATTTTTCTAAAGCGATATCGAACACAAGAATCAATAAACCACACTGGATAATCATTATTAAGTAATATATTTTTGACAATGGAAATATTGTCAACATGAAAAGAGTCATGAGAAAGTAGCAAAGCTCTATCGACTAAGTTATATACAATGTTACGTTTGAGCTGTATGGTATGATTAGAATGATAATTTAAAACTCTACCTGAATTCGTAGGCTTTTGGATCCAATTTGTAATAATGAAGTTATTATTAATAGATAAAGTAACATCAAAAAAAAAATATGGTTGTTAGTTTCAACTTGTATGAAATAAGTATGTTCAAACAGAAATTGTATAGTGTCAGCAATAACTGTAAACGCAATCTTAGAAACACCGTGAATGTAATGAATCCATCTGTCTATACTTTTCAAAAATAAATCAACCAGAACATTAGTAAATAACGAAGTCATGTCTAAATAGAGTAGAATATAACCTTGTGGAATGAAAATATCCGACAATTTTTCTTTCAAAACAAAACTATTACTGATATACGATTTCGGTCTACTCAGACATTTTTTAATATCACTATCAATTACTTTAGACAAAAAATGTGTAGGACTATTAATAGTAGAGATAATCGGTCTGAGAGGGTAATTATGTTTATGTATTTTTGGTAAACCATAGACTCTGGATAAAACGGTGTTAGTTTGAGTTAAACAATTTTTATCATATTTAAATTCTAAGAAGTCATTATTGTTAAAATTCAATAAAATTTCATAAACCTTTGACTGCAAAGATCGTAAAGGATTTCTTTTTACAACTTTGTATGTATTGGTGTCACTGAGTAAATCATTCATCTTAGATTTATAATCATCAACATTTAAACATACAGTTAAATTGACCTTATCTGCACGTGTAAAAAAGACTGATTGATTACTTTTACAAAATTGTTTAGTGATTGATAATTTTTTAGAAAATTCAATATCATGTTTATCGTTAATAGTTGGACGTTTAGTAACTGATTCAATATTTTTAATTAAACTTAATCTCAAATAGTTAGCAGCCTCAGTATCAAATTGATTCATCCTACTTTCAAAATTTTGTATAGTAGTTATAATATCTTTTTTGGAAAACTTAGACTTACTATTAAAGTTATGACCCATGGAAACTACGTCAATAACTTCCGATGGAATATCAATATCAAATAGGTTTTTAACCCATTTTTCACTATTACTAGACGCATAATTATTACAATGATTATTGTTGTTTATATCATTATTATAAAGACTAGTAATTATATCATTCTTTCTAATAATACTATTAAATTTGGCATTCAACGATCTATATAATTTATAATAAATATTTAAACATTTAACTTCAGTAAAATTTTTAAACTTATCTAGAACGGGAACCTCAATAACTAAACTTTTCATAATACATGATAAAGCATTTAAACGTTTCTTAACAAAATCAATATGTATAAACAAATCTTTGATTTCTAATCTAAGTAACTGTTGGCTCTGTGATTTTATCATAAAAAAATACTGCTGTCGACAAGTATCACTATTGAAAGTAAAATTTCTTCTGACACTGTTTGAAATATGTAGTGGAATAACCTCTTCATGTTTACATATTTTTAAGAATACTAATCATGCAATAGACTGTGATAAATCATATCTAAACGAGGACCATCTTCTTGAAATATTATAAGTTTGACGACCATATTTTTGTAATAAGACATTAAAAAAACTCAATCTTGTTTTAGTCTTTGTCGCCTGTACATGTGAACTAAAGAGCCTTAAACCCTAAACCCCTAAAGAACAAATAGGCTAAATGGTTGTGCTTTTAAACCAAACCATCTCAAATTAATAAATTTGTAAACAAGAAAATTCTGTGTGTGAAGCAGTTTTATAATTTCCGTAGAAATTGTTATCAGAATGTTATTGAAATTCCTTTATTGTAAATTCAACTTATAATGTATTTTTGTTTATAATATTAGAGTATAATAATAATCTACAATCTTTTATCTTTTGCCATTGTTCATTTTTTGTATTGAGCATAAAATATATTATTTTACGATGTTTTTACAATAATGGTAGTCCTCATAAAAGTGTTTAAAGCACAATGCTTTTTTGCACCAACCACATCGTACAATTGCAATGTTTGTGCACCCTTCTATTTCACAATGTGTTGCACAAGACTTTCCAAAACTGAAATCTATAGGATTATCAAATTTATCTGGTTTTTCATTGACGTAACCGCTTTTATACAAGGAATATTTAAACAAATCTATATATCTCGGTGAAGACAGTTGGTTGTGAACCAATGATTGAAGTTTAATTATATTATTTCTCACATGTAAATTCATATCATGATCCATTAACATTACATTATCAGAAAATGTTCGGACAAAGTTTTTCCAAATACGGAATCCATAGACATCATGTGGTTGTATTTTTCCTGTGGTTCCAGTTGGAATTTTTTTTATGTTAATAATTTTACTTTGTGGCATTGTTTCTTCTATAACTTTGTCACAATGACCACTCCAAGAATCAAGTAATAGTATTGAGTGATGGCCTACATAGGGATAAAATATTTTTTCCAACCAGATTTTGAAGTGATCTGCAACTAAACGAATTACTAATTAACTGATCAACGATATTACAATGTAAAAATTGTTATTATAGGGCCAAATTTGCCACTTGGTTCCTTTAAAACAAGAAATAGCGGTGACAACAGTTGTCCAGTAGCTGATATTAGTGGCTGTATAGTATAACTATGCGTTTTTGCTGAAATTGACTGTTCCAGACATTGCACTTGCTTTTCTCCTTCTACTGCTAATGTTCTTCCAGAATGCATTTCTAGCTGAAATCCGCTCTGATCTGTATTATACAAATTTTCGAGTCCAATCCTTGGTATACACGATTTAACGTCATCGATAAATGCCTCAGCTTTAGCCGTAAGTTCTGCACTACTTTCTAGTGTTTTTCTTGTTATGAACTTATTTATTTTCCTAGAAACTATTCGGTGTGCTTGCTTAAATTTGAGTAACCAATGTTTAGAATCTAATATCATCAAAACCAATTTCTTTTTTAGCTTGTAAGGCCCATCGAATTATATCTTCATCATGGATAATTGAACCACTGTCGAGAGCTGCTTGAAAATTATCCAGGGTATACTGACTATTTGTGCTACTTTTTCTTTATACGTGCCACCTTTATTAATTGAATGAGCCCAACGACGTAGCTGACTAATAGATGATACTTTTTTGAATCTGTTTTGCACTGTTTTGAGACTTAAATTTTGCTTCGTTTTGCTACTTCTCCAAAATTCTACAGCTCTTTTTTTTTATTCAAAATCTAGTTCTTCATTATCTGCTCTACATTGATTTGTTGGTGCTATATCCGGATCAGGAAAATGATGTTGCACTTCATCTTCAATTATTTCCGCATTATGGTCTTTATACTCTTCTTGAAAATCCAAAGAGTCATCAGTAATCATTTCTACATCGTTGAAATCATGTGTTGCATCTATTAAAATTTCTTTTATTTTTTCGGCCAACTCTGTTTCATGATAATTCGTGACACTATCTGGTATGTTTAACGTTTGAAAGTATGATAATAATAAGTTTAAAACGTTTAACGGATTAATTTTCATTTTTCAATCTAAAATGAAAACAAGCGGTAAAATTTATACAAGCTGTGTTTTTGCATGTAAGGCACGACTGCTACATTTCTACCAGAATAAAACGAGTGAATGTAAATTGAATCAAATCATTAATTTATGCATTGGAGAAGAATTCTCGTTCCACTTTGTGATGTTCGGAAAACTCTATTTTTGGTTCACTTTATAGGCGCCGAAAATGGTAGTTTTTACTAATTATTTTTTACTTTTAAAATTTATAGAAACTTTTATTCATTTTGAAATTGAATAATGTAAATCTATATAAAATCACTAAAGAAAATTTTCTACAACTGTATGATACCACTGACAAACAAAAAGACGTACTATTCGTACTTTCCGGCATCGAACTAGAATACCCACAAAACTCACTCACTGCCGAAAAAATAACACAGGCAGCTGAGGTAAACACTCCATGAAAACAATCTAAAAAAAGAACATACTGATTCGCACATATTGTCAAGAACTTTTATGAGTGAAAGACATTTATCTGTGGAATTATAATTGAATGTACGATAACATTCATTAAACTAATGAATGCATATAAAATTCCCTTTCAATAACAACGTGTTCTCTAATTGCAAATGAAGTTCGAGTATTAATATTCTTTTATGTATTTTTACCAATAACAAAAATGATCATAGTAATATAATAATAAGAAGAAGAAGAAGAAGAATAAGCATAATTGCAATAGCAATAATAACAGTAATACTGATAATAGCAATGATAATGAAAAATAATAATAATCATTAGAATAATATTTATTATTAAATTTAGATTTTTTGATAAATTCATTAAATCGTATCAAATAGTATTATTATGGAATTCCAGACTGTACATATTTTACTATAGATACAATAATCATTACTTCGAGAATTCATCTAAAAAACTTGGTTTACGAAATAATTGTAACAATGAAAAACTTCCAAGTTTGACAACATTAAATTTTATTACAAAACGCAAAAGAGTTTGATAAACTAATTTTATTAACCTATGTTTTTTCATTTGAAAAAAAGTATGGACTTTTTGAATTTATAAAATTATATAATTATGCAATTTATGAAATACTTTATAATTTATGAAATTACTTTTGAAATTATGCTAATTTATAAAAGCAGAAAAATAAATAATCTTTGATTGAAACATAAAACGAGACGTTATTTGTTACATACAAAATGATAGAATAAAATATCGGTAATATGTCTATACTCGTGTCTATGGTAAAGCATAGGCCTTCGGCTTGTCTGGAGGTTAGGAGTTTGGAGTCGTTTGGTTAAAAAGCACAACAATTTAGCCTATTTGTTCTTTAGGGGTTTAGGGTTTAAGGCTCTTTAGTTCACATGTACAGGCTACAAAGATCACACATTTGTAAACAAGTTTTTATGAAAGTTAAAATTTTTTTTCAACATGTTCGTCCACCACATTGGTTCCGCCATTTTGAATTTTTAAAATCTGATATCAGATTTGTAAAGAGCGATCTCGAAAACCCCTATATACAAACCTTCTACAAAATATTATGGATTGAAGTATACTTATAGTTATTTTGTGTTAGGGGTGGTTTACCCCCTAAGGGGTAGTATCTATGAAAAAATCGAAAAACGTAATTTGTTTATTATAGATGTTTTTTCCAAATTTTTTTAGTCGTTTAAAACTTTTTTATTATATCAATTTTTTTTTGATATTTACGTCCGCCATATTGGTTCCGCCACTTTGAATTTTCAAAATCTGATAACAGATTTGTAATCAGCCAACTTAAAAAAACGTGTGCGTCACGGGACGCCCGACAGAAGTGATAACTTCATATGATATTTATAGAAACCATCAAATATAGAACTTGTTTAACGCATGATGGCAATAATAATTTTATAGTTATATTTTTTGTTAATCTAATAATTTGTAAATGGATCAGGAATAAATAAAAAGTAATTTAATTTCCTTTTGAATGTAAAATATATATTTTATGTACAATATTTATCATTATTTAACAGTTTAAGTTGACTGGCTGGTATTTAACACAACAATATGATTATCAATATACACGTAAATCACACTCGGTAATTGAAAAATCAAAATAACTATCTATTTACTAACACAATTTAATAACACAATGTTCACTTCAAAAGTTTTACTAATGTAGAGGTTATGTTTACTGTGCACTGTGTAAGAGAAAAGTGTCGAGGAAAGAAAGGGAGAGATAGAGAGCGTCTGTAGTGGAGCATATCGACGGCTGACTGGAAGATCACCGTATCTCAGCAGCGGCTTCGAGAACGCCGTATCCCGGCGGTGGCTTCGGTATCGCCGTATCTCAGCCGCGGCTTCGAGAACGTCATATCCCGGCGGTGGCTTCGGGATCGCCTTATCTCAGCCGAGGCTTCGGAAACGCCGTATCTGAGCCGCAGCTTCGGAAACGCCGTATCTCGGACGCAATTTTTTTTCCTCAAATTTTGTAGTGGCACCACTGCGCAAATTTTAAATATGATGTAAAAATTTTTAAAATTTGCGTCAAAAATTCTGAAAAAAATCAGAATTACTTATTTGATTTATTATTTGACATTAACTACACTGAAAGTATAGATAATGTAGAAATTCGAGTAGAAAAACTTTCCATTTTACACCGATAATATCGCGATTTTGTAAACCGATTGGAATGGCCTGTCGTTGAATAGGCGTGAGATCTTTATAACCAACTTTGTCAATAATATCCAAGATTTCTTTAGGAAAACCTGATTCCTTCCACGACCGGATCGGATCAGAGGAAACCCCAATTTCAAAGTATATAGGGTCGCGCCATAGACAAATCGTACTTTGTATTTTTTCTTGCCAAAGCGGCGCTATCGCGCCCCTAGATAATTTAAATTTAATATTTTACTAATTCAACAGAAAAAAATTAAAACTCTTCGTTGTACTCGTATTTTTTACTTCTTTCCACCTCGATAAACATTTTAAGTAAATATTATTCTTCCATAAATTGTACGTGTTTCGTAAAATGAAACAAAAACCTCTGCTGTTTTTCTACTCGAATTTCTACATTATCTATACTTACAGTGTAATTAATGTCAAATAATAAATCAAATAAGTAATTCTGATTTTTTTCAGAATTTTTGACGCAAATTTAAAAAATTTTTAGGTCATATTTAAAATTTGCGCAGTGCTGCCACTACAAAATTTGAGGAAAAATAATCGCGTCCGAGATACGGCGTTTCCGAAGCTGCGGCTCAGATACGGCGTTTCCGAAGCCTCGGCTGAGATACGGCGATCCCGAAGCCACCACCGGGATACGGCGTTCTCGAAGCCGCGGCTGAGATACGGTGATCTTCCAGTCAGCCGTCGATATACAGTATTCGAAAGAGAGAGGGCATGTAGACACGAGCGAGTGAGAGAGAGCGAGAGAGAGAGAACACGTGCCAGTAGAGAGAGAAGAAAGCGCGCGCAGAGTGGAGATGTCTCCGCTGAGCCGCCGTATGCGTGCGAGAGAGGAAGCAAGAGACCGCAGGGTGGGGATGTCTCCGCTGAGTCGCCGTATGCGTGCGAGAGAGAAGGCAAGAGACGGCAG
This sequence comes from Trichomalopsis sarcophagae, assembly GCA_024372645.1. Lineage (NCBI taxonomy): Eukaryota > Metazoa > Arthropoda > Insecta > Hymenoptera > Pteromalidae > Trichomalopsis > Trichomalopsis sarcophagae. Next base: position 30,629 of record QLSS01000483.1, read on the forward strand.
GGTGGGGATAGTCAGACATAACGGCGCCGTAACGCATTCCAACCAATTCACTCCGTCCCATAAGAAGTTATCACTTCAAAAAATTCTCGCGTAAACCGAAGCAATATCGTAGCGTGAATATAACCGCATTGAACAAAATAAAATCGTAATAAACACTTTGAGTAAAAATAAAGTTACAAGAAATATCAAGCATAGCTCGGGTGACATAGATAAAGATAAGAAAACAAGCGTAATACATGACACGGATAAAAGAAACAAAACAAGTGTATTACATATGTCGTTATTATACAAGGCGTCGGATTAAATTTCAGCAGCTACTCGCGTTGTTGCGGATGACATACTGAACATGCTAACAGTAGCAAAAACACGGAAGTAGAGCAAAATGTGAACAAACGCTAAATAGACCAATTTAAAAACCCAATGAGTTTTAGTAAAACAATCAGAATATACTTTTAATCGAGTAATGAAAATTTCAAATGAGCAATAAACCAACAACAGACGATAAAACTCCAGAGAACGCAAGAATTACTAGAAAACAAGTCCAACAAAATCCGAATTTAAAAAACCTATTATCAGATGCACTCGAAATTCACGCATTCAGGAGGAGTTCGAAACTAGAACGCTCGCCCGTAAAACACCAAGAAGCGGCAAAAGAAAAAGTAAAAATCAAAAATACAGGAGCTGTACCAAAAGTATTAGCACCGAAAAAATATAAAACTAAAGGAAAATTTACGGAGAAATCCAATATACAGGCAGACGAAAATACGCAAACAAACCTTGGTGATCAACAAGAACCCTTAAAAACAAGCGCTAAACAAGAAGAGAATTCAGATGATACAGCAGGTATAACACAGCATAGAAATCAGACATTTCAATCAACTTTAACAGCGTCTCAAACAAATGAGTAAATTTTAGACAGAACGTTCGACTTTGGAAAAGAAGAGCGGTATTCAGTGTAATAACAAAATCGCAAGTAACCAACTCAATAGTCAAGAACAACCGATTGCTACAAACGAATCAGAGAAGAACGAAGGAAACCAAAACCAAGGAAGGGACAACAGCACAACAATAGCTCCACCAGTATCAGAGGGAGTAATACCAATAAAATTAAATTTGAAAGATGTCGCGAGCTACGTGCCAGAATACGACGGGAAAAATATGACAGCAACGGATTACATAAAATTTAAACAACTCAGAAGTCTCATAGACCCAACAGATGAAGGAAACTTGATGAACCTCCTAAAAGTAAGAATGACAGGAGAAGCAGAAGAAGCACTCAGTAGCAACGAAATAAAAACCATATATGATTTAATAAGCGGAGTAAGAATACTGTATCCGATTGACGACGACATCCATGAGCTGTACGCGAAAATTGGCAGAATATTTCAAGGAGAAACAGAAACGGTAGTACAATATAAAAACAGACTAAGGAAAATAGTATTAAAAATAAAAGAATTAAAAAGGCTACAAGGTACTGGGGACGCATAACTGAAAAGATTCGAGGTGGAATTAGATGTAGAAGCAGCAAGAAAATATAAAAAAGGATTTAAACCAGAAATTAAATACGAATTAGGTCAAGACCACACCGTAGAAAATATTTCGAGAGTAGCAATAGAAATTGAAAGCGATATAAAGAAAAAGAAAGACATAAATAGAGGCATTGTGAATAATGTGTACGAAGACTACGGAGAAGTAGAGCAAACAAGGAAAGTTCTGACGTGCCAAATATGCAGAGATTTCCAACACGAATCGCTCTTTTGCCGTTCAGCAGCATGCATATATTGCAAAGGAGCGGACCACTTTTCCAATAACTGCAGGAATGTTACAAATAAAATACAATTAATATGTAAATTCTGCAGTCAACCAGGTCATTCAATTAGTGCCTGCCGTTTTAACAAGAAACAGAATAATCACTGCCAATATTATTAAGAAATGGGACATGATGTGGGGCAATGCCCGTACATAGGAGATTATGAAGTATGCTGGAAATGCAAAGAAACAGGACAAAACCCAAATATATGCTCAAACACATTAAAGGGCACACAGTACAGAATTGTCCAGAAGTATTGTGCAGAAAATGTAATAAGAAAGGCCACACAATTAAATATTATAAAATAGGAGAAAGCAGGCTACCATTAGAGTATACACGATTTGCGAAACAACTGGCCATGAAGAGGTAGAATGCGAAAGATCAAAGATTCTCGTGGCAGAGTATAAAGCCAAACAACAGCTCAAGTGCCAACTATGCGAAGAAAATGGTCATACAGCTAAATTCTGTAATAAATTTAGAAATAAACAACAAACGCAGCCAACCAACAGTAATAATTACAGTAGAAACTTTCAGAGGAAATTTTGCGAATACTGCAAAATAGGAGGACACGTAGTGAAAGAGTGTAAAAATTGAAAGCCCTAAAAAGTGGAGGGAAAAATAAGCAAGTAAACTGTAGCTATTGTAATGAAACAGGGCACAAAATAGATAAATGCAAAAAATTAAAAACCTTGAAAGACAACAAGAGAAATTCTGCTCGATATGCAAAAATAATAACCATACAGCAGAAAGATGCTTCTGAATTACGAACAGCCAAGGAAACTACATGCTCTTCCAGGAGGGAGCGCCTAGGAAGGAAAAATGAGAATAAAGCTCTCCCACTACAAGTAACATAAAAAACAAATCATGATACAACGTTAGAAGCAAAGGATCTAGAAACCACTGAAAACAAAGCCGACACAATATTACAAACTTACGTACTAAAACTCCAGAATTTATTGCAATACATAGAGGTAGAAGATCAACACTCTAGTAAAATAAATAGGCTACTAGTGGATAGTGAAGCACAATTAAACATCATTAAGAAACAAAATATATCAATGAGTCACATAAATAACGACGAACAAATTTTAATATCAGGAATAACGGAAAATGCCGTACATACCCTTGGATCGATAAAATTACCAATAAACGGAATATATTTCGACTTTCATGTAGCTCCGGAGACATTTGCCATTCCGTATGACGGAATCATAGGAATAAAAGTCTTATTACAGCAAAAATTAAGACGAGACAAACGTTACTTGGAAAAAAACCGTAAGAAAATCGAACTGAAATCTACAACGCAGATTAGCACAATAAATACTAGTACAATAGCTAAGGAATGCAGTATAAAAGAAAAGACTCAAGAAATAGAGACAGAAGTGATAACGGTACAATAAGATTTATAAAAAGTACTAGAGATTATAGGAGAAATTCAAGACAGTATAAATAAAGGTATTTCAGAGTATGATAGTAACACAGAACGCACAGTTAACTCGCCAGATTTCGTAAAAGAAAACTCGGACGAAGCACAATTGAGCAGTTGGAATCAACGAAGACTTACGGATTTCATTCATTATTCAAAGGTGCATATGCACAAACTTATAGGAAACATTAATGAAACTCTCGAAAGTACAAAGAAAGAAGAAGCCGAAGAACACTGTATACAAAATTTTCCGACATTCATAAAAAAAATTTAAAGAAAACGTAGATTTTGAAAGTGATGAAAAATATCTACGCCATACAAACGAAATAAATTTCGTCACGTTTGACATAGAAGATATGCCTGATACCTTTACAGGAATTCCAGGATTATCACTGCCAAAAGCGGAAGCATCTTTACACTGTGGTTCTATATATCTAACGTCAGAAGGCGACAAAAAAGCAGAGGAAATCGCAAAATTAAGTAAAAGTGAGACAAACAAACTATTAATAAACACAATAAATTTAAATCATTTATCGAGAAGAAAAAGGAAATTTATTGAAGATCTAATCCTATTAAACGAAGACATATGCTGGCTAGAAGGAGAAAAGCTGGGAACATGCAACGTGGAAGAGCACGAGATAAATTTAACCGACGAAACGCCAGTTTACGTAAAACAATTTCCGTTACCCTATTCATTAAATCAAATAGCTATTAGTGAAACAAAAAAATTAATCATAAATGAATTAATTAGATCGTTATTTAGCGCATTTAATTCCCCGGCATGGGTCGTGCCAAAAAAAGGTTTAATAAATAACGGAAAAAAGAAATGGAGGTTAGTTATTGATTACCGAAAACTAAATGCCAAAACAATACCAGACCCTTACCTTTTACCAAATATAACAGAGATATTCGATTCTATGGGAAAAAGCAGATATTTTACAACGATTGATATGGTATCAGGTTTCCACCAAATAAAAATGAAAGAGTCAGATATACACAAAACAGCATTTAGGATACACCCATTAGTACGGTTCGAATTTAAAGTACTTCCATTTGGACTAATTAATTCACCAAGAGTATTTCAAAGAATATTAACTAAAGTACTAGGAGATTTATTGGATAAGGAATTCTGCTATGTTTATATTGATGACATAATTATAGTATCAAATGCAGTAGAAAAACATAACGAAAGATTTAACCTAGTAGCACAAAAACTAAGAGAAGCGGGACTTAAACTAGAAACAAGTAAATGTAATTTTTTTCAGAAAGAAGTGGAGTTTTTGGGTCACATTATTAGTGAGCGAGGAATGAAAACAGATCCAAAGAAAATTGAAGCCATAACAAAATTTCCAATTCCACGAAACGTTAAAAATGTTCGAGAATTTTTAGGATTAGCAGGCTACTACAGACGATTCATACAACATTTTACAGAAATAGCTATACCAATTATACAGTTATTACAAAAACAAGTAAAATTTGAATGGAAGAAGGAACAACAGCAAGCATTTGAACGATTGAAAGAAGCTTTATGTTCGGCACCAGTACTACAGTTTCCAGATATGTCAAAACCATTTATTATAACAACAGATGCATCTAATTATGCACTTGGATGCGTATTATCACAAGGAGAGATCGGAGAGGACAGACCAATTGCATTTGCGTCAAGAGTATTGAAAGCAGCAGAAAAGAATTATCATGCTTATGAGCGTGAAGCCCTTGCAATCACGTTTGCAGTAAAACCATTTAGAAATTATATTTATGGCAACAAATTCAAAATAATTACTGACCATAAGCAACTATTATCATTCAAATCAGCAGATAAAAACAGTAGAGTGCAAAAGTAGAGATTGCAATTATTAGATTAAGATTATGAAATTATTTATAAACCGGGGAAAATTAATACAAACGCGGATGTATTGTCAAGAAATCCAGTAGAAAACATTTAAATATATGTGATTACAAGAGCTCAAAAAGCAAAAGAACTAAAAACATTAGATACTAGTGAAATACCTACCAATGACATGAAAATTCAAAAACTAAATGATGAACGGATTAAACTAAAGAAAAGAAAAAATAGCAAGGAAAAGAAAAACAAAGCTAAGATAGAAGAATTTACGAAAGCAAAATATATATATATCTTGCCAATTGTAAAAATAAACTGTACTCACCTGGCTTTATAACATACCTTTTATAAGCGCAATCCGTCTACTAAACACTTTTGTAACGCTGAGCTTACCGAGAGTCAACGAACTTCAATCCTTCAGTACTAGCATTTTTTTTTTGCGGAGAGTTTGAATTTAAATTATAACGTTACAATTCTCATTGCAATTAATTCTCACTAATTGCAATATTTTGGGCCCCGAGGTGTCACGTCGTGTGATTTATTGCAAAAACTAAAATAATTAAAATATATTGAAATACAAACTCTCAAAGAAGAATGCATTGCGTTCGCTGAACAGTTTCGACACACAGCCGAATGCAGGCCGCTGTCGAATCAGGACATCAGCAATTCGTTACGTTGTAAGCGAGCGCCACTTTTTATGTATACATTTTCCGTAATTTTAACAGGACAAAATCGCTCCATACGACGATAAAAGACGCATTCAAGACGACAATATACAGACTTTAGCATGGGGTTCGTTATACCATCAAAGGTACGTAAGTATAATTATTTATCAGATCAGTTTAATTATTTTCATTTCATAGTTTTTTAAAACATGCATAACATTTTATTGCAGAAGCGTGAGAAGTAAAGAGGAGAAAAATCAAAAAAAAGAAATCACATAAAAAAACAATTCGTATTCCAGTATTCTTAAGAAAATGTAAAGAAATTGGTATAAAAATAAATAAATAAGCAAGGAATTTTTTATTAATTTTTTTTATTTTACTTATATCCATAGTTACACGTCATTTTTGTTTATCCAACTATTATGAGAATTATCAAAATCAAGCCATTTAACATATAACTTATTTCCACGTTTCTTTAAAACTTTTTCAACTAAATAAATATCTGGATATCTAGTCTTGAGAAGCTCTTCTTCATAAAATCCACCTGCTATTGGTTTATCTTGATAATCCTTCAAATGGTAAGTCCGTAGAACAGTATTTGATACTTTATATACAGTAAAGATTTCAGTTGACCAGTTAGGTGTATATCCTTTTTCAAACAGTTGCTTACTTTTATTAACTCGAACTTTATCATTTATTTTGAATTTAGCTTCCTTATGTTGACGTAATTTTTTTTGAGCAGCTAATCAAGTAAGAATTTCTTTAACATGTATGGATTTTACATCTATAGGTTTCATACCAATTGTCCGATGCTTAGATTTATTGTACTGCAAGGTTATATCTTGCAGTATATCTACTTATAATAATTATAAGTGGATAATATATAATATATATATTATCCACTTATAATTACCTCGTAAACTAAAACGCTTCCACATTTTACTTTTAAGAGTACGATTAAAGCGTTCACATATCGAAGCTTTCATATTGCTATAAGTCGAATACAAGTTTATTTTAAAATTTTTCATTAATTGTTGAAATTTCTTGTTGTAAAATTATTTACCACGATCTGTCTGCAAATTTCGTGGTACTCTATTTTTTACTAGAATCGACTTCATAGCTTTAGTTACATATTTTCCCCTTTTTTGCTTTATTGGCACAGTCCATGCAAATTTAGAAAAAATATCTATGATAGTGAGCATATACTTGAAGTCTTTATTTTCATTTGCGTACGGTATCATTTCAACGAGATCTGTTTGCCATGTTTCATCGATATCTCTTATTTTAAATGACTGACGAGGATAGTTACGCCTTGCAGGCTTATGGATTTCTTCGACTAACGATTCTTTCATTTTTATTTACATAAAATGTGCATGAGTAGTAGTAGTGGTAGTAGTAGATGAGTTTTCATTGATACAAAATTCAATCACTTTTATTTTATCATATAACTCGATGACTGATTTTTTTATTTCAGATATATCATTCCCAATTGTATCCAACTTTTTATCGTTTAAAATTTTATTAAAATCATGAATAATTTTTTCAGATTCCAGTTTAAGCTACGTTACACAATTTATGATTTTCCAAATCAAATTGTCCGTCTGCAGTAAGTTTGAAACCCTTACCTGGTGTACCGCGAACTGTGTCAGTACGGATAAGTTGTCGTCCGAATACATCGATACTGAGTGATAGCTCTACTCTACACATTAATAAATATATTCAGCTTCACGGAGTTCTTCGATAATGGATTGTATTTCATTTATATGACTCTGATTTCCAGCTGCTGTTTTAGCAGTAAGCAATCTTAAACGATCAACAAACTCATTTGGATCATCCCAATAAATGTAGTCCATATACGTCCATATACGAATAGGCGTGAGATCTTTATAACCAATTTTGTCAATAATATCCAAGATTTCTTTAGGAAAACCTGATTCCTTCC